>LBNU01039317.1:5382-29675 GCA_014162995.1 Artemisia annua
ATTGATTAGTGTGTATTAATTGCGTGGATGACGGATTGTATTCCTTAATACCATTCGTAGGGGTGTGTACGGACTTCCCAAAACTCTATGAGCTCCTACTTCACTCCTATGTCGAGCCGGCTAAGAAGCTCCTAACATGGGATCACTTGAATTCGCTCATTCATTAAATACAATCAAATAACCTTAGTACACCTTGGTTCATGTTTCTTAAGACGTTCAAGCATGTTACCAACCGGAAGTCTACCAGTTTTCTTAAGCCTAACATCGATAATCACCCATCCAATACAATTAATAACACACCATTCAATCAATAATCAATAGCTAGGTTTCATTAGATCTAAGCAAACACAAAGAAAACCTAGCCTAGCATGTTAAATAAAAGACAAGCGTTAGATAGAATCAAACAACACATAGACATATTGAATGATTAATTGATTACTTATCTTCAATGTAACATGGAAGATCCCAAGGTTAAAAACCTTGAAAAAGCTGCTAAAAATCGTCTAGGGTTTCTCCCTTAAAAGTTCCACACAAGTTCCACACTAATGACTAAAAATTATGCGAATATATATAGAAAATCAGATCTGACGGCGTCACGTTATAGCCTTGATGCCGTCACCTCGCCGTGATTAGGGTTTCTTGATGGCCTTCTTGACGCCGTCCCTCTTTAAACTGTTCTGGCTTATCAAGACTTGACGCCGTCAGCTCCATGCTTGATGCCCGTCAAGGGTATTATTCAGCAGATTTTTGGCACTTTGTCGAATTCTTCACTTTTATGCTCCAAAAACGTCCAATGATGGACGTGTGGGATTGCGACCACGCAACAGGTTTTACCTCTCAAGGGATCTTGAGAAGCTTGCAATCCCACCAGGCAGTGTACCTGGTCGGTGTAGTATAGTGTAGTGGTAAGTACGGGGGATTGATCGTTCTCTCACAGGGAATAGTGTTCGTTAGGATAGAAAAACTACTCTAATAGGTCTAAAGGTGAAGGAAGATTATTTTTTGTATTTTTATATTTTATGGAAAGCAAGTAAAATCTCGGGTATTGGAGGAGTGGGCGGAATTAGTTGCTAGTCAACTATCCCAAAAACTACTATTGCAAGAAAAATAAAATAACTAAACTATTGTGGCTAAATACAGGTAAATTCAGGGTGTGACATATGGTCGACTCGAGCTTGTGTGTATCCAAATCCATTACATGAAACCGGGTAGTAAAATTGTTTTGGGGTTTCATTTCTTGTAATGGGTGTTTGAGTACCTTTAGTATTTACAAAAGGAGTTCGAGGAACAATTGGTTTAACAAAACGTTTTGATGAAACTCCACTTTTCCTCAGAGTCCTGGCGCGTCGACGCGTCATCCAACGCGTCAGGCTCGGAAACTTTAGGAGTTTTATTTTCGCTTGCTTTTACAAATACAATAGGTTTGGTTAGACTCTCGGAAGTTGTTTTCTCATTTTTCAAAAATCCAAGACCTTCATTATCTTGGGACAATTTTTGTTGACTTAACATATCATCCAAATCATTGCTACTTTTCTTAAATTTGGAAAAACTTAATGACTCCTTTTGAAGTTTGGATACTTTATCATTCAAAGAGTCAACCTCATGTCCAAGTTTTTCACAACTTGCGCAAGGTTCAACCACCTCTTTGTGTTGAGAAAGCCTCTTTACTTCTCGTTCGAGTTCAAAAACCTTTTTATTAAGGGAGTGTTTCTCCTCAACAAGTTTTTCAATAGTTTTAAAACATTCCTCATTCTCTTTTTGTAAATTATGAATATTTAAATCTTTATTAGAAATAGAAGAGTTTGGAGATACCTCTTGATTTTCAAACGCCATGAGACACGTTGCATTTCTTTCCGAATGATCCCCGTCTTCACTATCACTCCAAGCTCCGCCAACGAATGCCCTATTTTCTTTGGGCTTTGGACATTCACTTATAAAGTGATTCTTGTCTCCACAATTGTAGCACTCGCGTTCACGCCTTGAGCTTCCACCACCTTTATTATTATAGCCACAATCTCTTCCAACCTTTCTACCATTACTATCACCTTGGTTACCAAACCGATTACCACGCCTAGGGTTACCTTCTCGTCTAAAGAACTTCCTAAAGTTTCTTGCCATAAGGTTGAGCTCTTCATCGTCTTCATCACTTCCTTCATCATTGTCATCACTAGTTTGTTCCCTAGTGACTTTAGCTTTAAGGGCTAGTGACTTAACCTCTTTCTTCTTTTCTTTAGAAACGATCTTGTCATTTTCTAAAATCATTTATGGTTCTTATTATAGAAGCTAGGATCTAGAGCCGTAGCGTTGAATCGTGTGTAACTATTGTCAATGGTTTCATCGTCGGATATCGAAAACTTCTCATATTGTTGGATGAGCAAGTCGATCTTGCAATCCTTAACTTGTGAATTGCCTTGATGAGTAATGATGAGTGAGTGCCAAATCTCCTTGGCGGTCTTGCAAATGTGGACTCTCTCGAACTCCCTTCAAGGAAGAGCATTATAGATCAACATCTTTGCTTCATCATTTTTGCCAAGCTTCCTCCTCTCATCATCTTTTAGATCCGAATGTGGCTTTTTCACCAACAACTTTGTTTCGGGGTCTTCCACCATAAACACAAAATTACCATTTTGGATGATTTCCCACAAATCAAGATCTTTGGACCTAACATAGGTCTCAAACCAGGTTTTCCAAAAACAAAACCCATTGGTTTCTAGCAAAGGTGGTCTTTGCATAGAGCACCCCTCAACATAGTTCTCTTGAGCCATGGATCTATACTCAACTTTACCAAAAATCTTTGTTAGGATTTTAGATTTTTGGAAAAGAAGTTTTTGACTTAAAACGACTTCTCGGGAAGGTTTTAACGTTCAAAAACTTGAGTATTCCGCTCTGATACCAATTATAGAACCATAGAGGGGGGGGGGTGAATACGGTCTTTTGGGCTTTTTGAATGTTTAAAAACTTTAGGCCTCAAAGATCACCAAGTGGTTATACAACAATAATCACAACCACAAACATAAACAAAGTATATAAAACATGTAAAGAGACACCACGATATATACTGGTTCGGGATGGGGGGTTTATACCATCCGTACGTCCAGTTGCGAATCCACGACACCGATACTATTACTATAGTATAATCCTTTCGGTGGATTACAAACCGTTACAACTTCACTCCACCGATATGCACTAAGATCGGTGCTCACTAAGAAGAGCTACTCCCCAACGGTATTCCGCCCTCGGAAACCACCCAAAAGAATCTCATGATTCGACTTACCACTAAGACCACTAAGACTTCCCACCGGAAGTATCAAACCCTAACTAGATCTCCAATGATCTAGGCTTGGTCACCAAGACACAAGTCTTCAAACTAGATCCCCAATGATCTAGGCTTGGTCACAAAGACATAAGACTTCCCTTACAACCAAATAGAATTATAGAATGTTGTTTCTTTGAATCAAGACCTAACCTAACCTAGTGACTCGATTCTAATAGAAAGGGTAGAGAGAAGAAGACCCTTGACACAATCACAAGAGTGGATTAGGTTCTTGTGATTCTTCTCTTGCAAGGAGATGTGTTCTTTCAAATGATGTTAATGTGTTTTACTAAGAACACAAGATAGAGTTAGAGGATTAGAGAGAAAGAATGTAGAGAGAAAGAGTAATGGCAAGGGGTGAGGAATACAAGAGGCAAGGGTGGTATTTATAGGCCAAGAACCCAAACTTGGGAAAATTTACCGAGGCCGGCGCGTCACCCGCGCGTCAACGCGCGGGCAGCGCGCCAGGCGTCTGTAAGGAATTCCCAAGTGTTGGGTGTTTGGATCTTATAAATACATATCCTTGCTAAACCCCCAATTGTACTTCATACTAAACCTTAACATTAATCATTCTAAGGTTTACCAACTCAAATAGCCAATTTGGAAATCATTTGTGAAGTGTTTAAAGAGAAACCAAATTACCAAGGGTATAAAATGTAGATAGGGTAATTTGGAAGGGGTAGAAGTGTATCTCCTCACATGGCATAGAAAAGAGAGAAAGAATATGCCAAGGAATATTCCAATGCTTGGGGGGGAGGAATGAGATGGAGGGTTGAGATGAGATGGTTTGAATTGGATGGCTAGGATCAAAGGGAGCCTCCCTTGGTTTTCAAATAATTTGGCATGTGGGGGAAATGAAGGGTTGAGATGTGTTTATTTGAAATGAATGGCTAGGATCAAGGATGCCTTGTGTTTGGATTGAGAAGGGATATTCCAAAGGAATATGCTTTGCTTGGGGGGAAAGGAGAGATCAATGGTTGAGATGGTTTTGGTTTGAAATGGATGGTGAGGATCAAACACATGTGGTGGTATAGAGAGGAGAAGTTGGATGGATGGTTGAGATGTGTTTAGTTTGAATTCAATGGTTGAGATCAAAGGAGCCTCTTTAGGAATTCAAACAATTGGCATGTGTTAAAAATGAAGGGATGAGATGTGTTGTAAGGGAATGAATGGTTGAGATGTAGTGTGTAAGGGAATATGTAAGAGTGTAAGAGATTGTGTAAGAGAATATATGATTTGGATTTGGTTGGATATGATTGGATTTGTCTTTTGTAGAAAAGAGATTAAGAGAAGATTAAGACATAATCTAATTGTCATTAAGAAGAAAAGGTTTAGAAAATTAAGATTATAAGTTGAGAAAATCATAGGTTACTTATAAGTTCAAGTAACACAACGTCGAGAATCCATAGTTTCATATCTCGTGACTTTCCACGACTCGACGTACTCAACTAACACCTTGGTTCAAACAAGTTAAGTGCTTTGCCTTGATGTAAAGCATAACCCATGCGGGTAAGGATGCGTTTACGCAAAGATACCTTGAACTTAGTTTGACCAATAAGGGAGTAAACCCGTCACGTGATTAGAGAAGACGTAAGCACAGGATATGAGCATATGGATGCTTTCACATGATGTTACGTGAACTATATAAGCTCCCTAAGTTTAGAAAAGCCTTGGCTAGAGGTGAGAGTTAGAAAACATGAGTTGGCGTTTTCCCGTAAATGGGTGCTTTAAAAGTTGGATCTCTCTAATCCCAAAACTCGTTTCAAGTGTTCTCAATTAAGCACATAGCATATTCATACCTGTATTGAAAGATCCACATTTGTCGGGTAAGAGGAAAGCCGACTTTCCAATTTCGCCCGAAGCCATACACTGGCCTGGCGCGTCACCCGCGCGTTGACGCGCGGGCAGCGCGCCAGGAGCAGATATGGGCTCCGGGGAATTTGGCTACCGTTTGATATTTTATGTGTTTCGTGTGTTTATTTGTTATCATTAAAACATTAGGAGATTTTGATAATGTTGCCTCAACAAAGGTATTTTGCAAAAGATAAGTGTAAGGGAAATCCAAATCGGTTTATAAGAACAAATAAACATGAATCATAACAATATTAAATTGACATACATATTAGTAATTGTTTGAGTCAAATGCTTGTATCGAGTCATAATGATATTTTGCAGGATTTCCAGGAATTAAGAATTGAGTTTTTCCAGAAATTTTCCGGAAAATTTACATGAAAATCTGTCAGATCACTTCTGACGGCGTCAGGCCCCAGTCTGACGGCGTCAGGCACTGTTTTCTGGAATTTTTGAAAGTTTTGTTTTTCTTCCGGAATCATAAAATGCTTTATAAAATCTCTAACTTATAAACTCCAGGAATCTGCAAAATATTCATTCCACAAACATTATATCCCTATACAGATTTATCCCGCCGATGTTATGCAGGTTTTCGTGTTTGTTTTCTCAGGTTTAACAGGTTATTTTGGACAAGAAGATGATTTATATTTCGGAAGGGAAGCTTTGAGCGTTCATTTTCTTGGAAGAAGATCTAACCATGTTACCACTTTATCCACCGAGCGAATCAGGGGAGTATTTGATTTCATTCTTTACCTTATTTACTTTTACATCTTGTTATTTGAACATTGGGGACAATGTTCATCTTAAGTGTAAGGGGGGGAAAATTACGATACCTTAGAGAATGCAATTACGCTTGATTTTTGTTTGTTTAATGGTAGATGTGTAATAAAACTGAGAGAAATACCTGTTAGGGTAATTTTAGTGCCAAATTTAAAATTTTTTACAACATTTAGGAGTGAAACTTTGGTCTTAATGAGCGTCTCATGGATAGGAGTTATATGACTAGCACAAAACCGTACCACTAAAAAATTTTCCACCCCAAATATGTGAGGTTCGCCCCTAGAATTGGTAGGAAAAGCATTTATGCTATGATGTGTGTACCGGTAGCACTTAGATTCTAGAACTTGCGATAGGACCATCCCGAATCCACAAGTGAGACTACATTCGTGTAGTTAGATTTACTACATGATAAGAGGCATTAGGATTAACCCATTGTTTTACACCTGTGTTTTTGTTATAATTACTTTGACTACATTGGTCAAGTAATTCTCCCACACCCTTGCGTTGTACCCATTTTTGGTACACGATACCCCTAGTACACCCTCCAGAGCCTATCCTTTTCGTTTCTAACTTTAAGCATTTTACTTAAAGGAAGAATTTGTTACACCCCACTTAAATGTACACCCAAATCGCCTTAGCCTACCTTGTATGCACTCACCTTTAGTGCATTATTGTGACAACATTTGTTTAAACCCTTAGTTAATTATCTAATTGATTACATGGTTGCTAAGTCGAGTCATATCCTTGTACATATTGTTTTGGGACGATTGGGACTCATGGGTAAAGTACTAGTGTAATGGAGTAATGGGGAAGAACAACATTATTACCCCCATATGTGCTAAATATTTTAAAAGTACTCCAAGTGTTTCGATTATCTTAATTCGAGTCATTAGAATAGTTATTTGTAAAGTATGTAAAAGTTCAAGTGTAAGGGGAGAACCGAGGCCCCTATGATGTATTATTTTGGATGGTAGGGCAAGAATGTATGAAAAAAAAAAAAAAAAAAATCAAGAAAAATACAAAAAAAATAGAAAAAGAAAAGTAGAAAAAACATACGGACTACCATCCCGTTTCTTTTTATGTTTATTTTATGTTTTTATTAGTTTTTGATTAGCTTAAGTCGAGTCTAGTCTTGGCTTAGCAACGCCATATTGTACATGTAATTAATCAAGATCTTTAACTCGCCACCAGTAAAATATCCCTTATCCAACAAAACCGTGTTTATCATATCCCTACACCTCATTACAACCCTTTTGTAAAGTCCTCTTTGATAGTTTATCTTAGGTGCTTACGCCTAGTGGAGAAGGTTTTCGATCCTTTCCCAAGCCTATGGTAATCTATTTGCTATGACAGGTAGTGAGAGATATTGTCCATTTTCATTTATGAGATATAATTCTATGACACCTGAGAGATGTGAGTATCTAAACACTACTTGTGAGGTGCTAGTATGTAATCTCCGTGCTTATTATGATTAAAGTGAAATGATTATTTGTTGTAATTACTTTTATATTAGTGTTAAATGACCCCTAACTTGTATTTTGATTAGAATAAAAACGCATTTGCTTGAGGACAAGCAAATCTCAAGTGTAAGGGTATTTGATAAGGCGAAAAGTGTACCGCTTTTCGGGGGTCAATTAAGCCCTAAATCGTATTTATTTGATCAATTATTGCCCTAAATCGTTCCTTTTGTCATTTTAGGTACTTTGGAGAGAAATTCTGGAAAAGGAAGCATTTTGGACATTTTTGGAGCATAAAAGTGAAGAATTCGACAAAGTGCTAAAGTCTGTTGGAATAGTACCCATGACGGCGTCAAGCTTGGATGTGACGCCGTCAAGCCTTGATAAGCCAGAACGGATTTTGGGAGATTAAAGGGAGACGGCGTCAAGAAGGCCATCAAGAAACCCTAAGCACGGGGAGGTGACGGCGTCACAGCTACAACGTGACGCCGCCAGATCTGTTTTTCTATATATATTCTTATAATTTTTAGTCATAAGTGTGGAACTTTTTAGAGAGAAACCCTAATACGAATTTTAGCAGCTTTTTCAAGGTTTTTTTACCTTTAGAGAGAAACCCTAATACGAATTTTAGCAGCTTTTTCAAGGTTTTTTACCTTGAGATCTTCCATGTTACTTTGAAGATAAGTTATCAATTAATCATTCAATATGTCTATGTGTTGTTTGATTCTATCTTGTTTTTGTCTTTTGTTTAACATGCTAGGCTAGGTTTTCTTCGTGTTTGCTTAGATCTAATGAAACCTAACTATTGATTATTGATTGAATGGTGTGTTATTGATTGTATTGGATGAATGTTTATCGATGTTAGGCTTAAGAAAACTGGCTAAACCTCTATAACGGTACTTACTTGAAGTCTTAGGAAACATGAACCAAGTGTTACTTAAGTATTTTGGGATTGCTATTTACATGCCCATGAAGGAACATTTCTTAGTTGATTCCATGTTAGGAGCTTTCTTAGCCGGCTCGACCATAGGATGAAGTAGTGACGTTACTAGAGTTGGGAAGTCCCGTACACACACCACGACCGTTTATTAGGAATACAATCCGTTCATACACGCAATTAATAACTATCAATCAGGTAAAAGATAGTTAGGGAGTAAGGAAACTAAGTAAAACATTTCTATCCATATTGAGTTTTAACAACTTTATTTCAGTTGTATTTTACTATTATTTGACATTAGATAGTTATTTAGGTTAGTTGCTAGCAACTAATTCCGCACCCCATCCTTCAAACCGAGACTATTTAATTGCTTCCATAAATATAAAAAAAACAAAACAGATTTCCCTCACCCTAGACCTTTAGAGTAGCTTTTCAATCCTAACGACACTATTCCCTGGAGAACGATCAATCCCCAGGTACCATTGCACTACAACTATACTACATCGGTCAAGGTACACTGCTCTGGGGGATTGAGTTCTCAAGAATCCCTTGAGAATTAAAAACATTTTTGCGAGGTGCAATTCACGCATCACTATGCCCAATGATCAAGTTTTGAACTTTAGTAGTTATGAAACTGCTAAGGAACTCTTTGAAGCCATTGTTAAAAGATTTGGTGGGAATGAAGCCACCAAGAAGACTCAGAAGACCCTACTGAAGCAAAATTATGATAACTTCACTGCTATAAGCAATGAATCTCTTGATCATGTTTTTAGTAGATTGCAGAAGATTGTTAGCCAACTGGCTGTGTTGAAGGTCACTTTCCTCAAGAAGACCTTAATATGAAGTTTTTGAATAGCTTGTCTTCTGAATGGCAAACTTATGTGGTTGTTTATCAACACAAACCAGATTTGGAGAAGATGACTCTCAATGATCTCTACAACAACCTCAAGATTGCTGAGCCAAAGGTGAGAAAGTCAGGGAGTTCAAGCACAGCATCTGGAAACATAGCATTCCTATCATCTACAAAAGATTGTAACTCAGATGATGAAGACGATCTCACTTATGTTTGTACTGCTAACCCTAAAGTTAGTACTGCAAGCACAAAAGTTAGTACAGCTAGTTCACAACTAAGCTATGCTGGCTTAATTGATGACACCATCTATGCCTTTGTTGCTAGCAAAGCTGATGATGCCAACATATACAATGATGATTTGCTTCAGATACATGATGACTTAGAAGCAATGGATCTAAAGTGGCAGTTAGCTTTGATAAGCATAAGAGCTAAGAGGTATTTTCAAAGAACTGGTAAGAAAATTACTCTTAACTCAGGAGATGTTGATGGTTATGATAAGTCCAAGGTGGAATGTTACAACTGTGGAAAGAGAGGACATTTTTCCAGGGAATGCAGAGGTCCAAGGCAACAATACAGGGATGGTTACAAGAAGAGTAACCTAAAGGAAGTGACTGTGCAAGAGCCTTCTTCCAAGGCAATGTTAGCTATTGATGGAGCTGCTTTTGATTGGAGCTTTATGGAAACTGAGGAAGCTAACCATGAAGTTGCACTGATGGCCTTCTCTGATTCTGAGGTATATGTTAATGGTTGTTCTAAATCTTGCTCTGCTTTAAAAGAATTAGAAGAACTTAAGGCTAAATATGATAGTCAAAGAGTTGAGCTTAATGAAACCTACTATAATTTGCAAAATCATAAAAGAGGTTTAGGTGTAGTAGAATAACAACTTGCTTTCTATAGACAAAATGAGGCTATTTTCACTGATGATATTGCTGGCTTAAGAAGAGACTTAGAAAACAAGGATGTTATAATAAGTGTGCTTAAGGAAGATTTAGCAAAATTAAAAGAGAAAAATGAAAATATTCAGTTGAGTGTAGACACTCTTGAGTACACATCTAAAGGTGTACAAAAGATAATTGAATCTCAACTAGTTCATAAAGCTAAATCTGGACTAGGATACAATGCTGTTGCACCTCCCCATAGAGGTATGTTTGTGCCACCAGGTATTGACTTAGCTCATACTGGTTTAGAGGAATTTAAGGACCTTGAATTTCCAGCTTATGGTCCTCAGGCACAAGAAAGTACTAGTGAAACCAAGGCTGAAGAGTTGCCCAAAAGTACTAATGAAACAAACCCTATCAAGTTTGTCCCTACAACTAAGCCTAAGGTTAAAGTAGAAATTCATGATGTTCCTAAGGTGGTCAAACAAGAAAGAGTAAAACCAGTTAGGAATAATGTTAGATATGCAGAGATGTACAGGTTACAACCTAGAGGTAACCAAAGGAATTGGAATAATATGAAATCTCAACAGCTAGATAGTGATTTTGTTATGCAAAACAAAACTTGTTTTGTATGTGGTAGTTTTGACCACTTTGCTGCATATTGTGATAATAACCCATGGAAAAATGTAACTTCAAGGGATACAAGGGTTTATAGGAATAAACAACCTAGAGTGAACAATTATGTTTCAAATCAAACTCACTCTAATGTTAATATGATACCCAGATCAGTTGTGTTGAACTCTGGCACAAGACAATTTTGTCCTGCTAGACAAAACAAAACTGAATATCAAAGACCAACTGTTTCAAGAGCAAAGTCAAAATTTTCAAATAATAAACAAGCTCAAACAGTTAACAAGTCCTTTTTCAAAAAACAGCTAGGCATAATCAAAAATGGGTGCCTAAAGTTGAAACTGTTAAGCCAAAAGTTCCCACTGTTAGGCCAAAAGTTTCTACTAATAGGCAAAAGAAAGCAGTCAAGTGTAATATGGGAAATGGCATGAAAGCCACAGCACAATGGGTTTGGAGACCAATACAAGGTGACAAAGCATCTATGATTTAAAAAAAACATACTTTCCTTGATGAAAGAGGAAGAATCAAGTCAGTAATGGCTTGGGCTCCAAAGGTTTAGTTACTTTTGTCATTAAGCAGTGTTAGTCTTGTTCTTAATTGTTTCAATGAAAAATGCTTTGTGTGTATTTTCTTTGGTTTTAGACTAACATTTGCGAGCAAGAAAAGATGATTTTACTTGCATCGGATATGGTGTGCTTTGGAATAGAACAGTGTGTTACTTATCACACAACAAATGGTCATTGATTCACCATGTCTAACCCACATAAGAACCAACTAGTCCAAAGCAAACGGCTCTTGGTAAAGACTTAAAAAATCCGTTTATGGTTGATAGTTTACCAAAAACTATATGGTTATCAACTCACCATNGGTGTGCTTTGGAATAGAACAGTGTGTTACTTATCACACAACAAATGGTCATTGATTCACCATGTCTAACCCACATAAGAACCAACTAGTCCAAAGCAAACGGCTCTTGGTAAAGACTTAAAAAATCCGTTTATGGTTGATAGTTTACCAAAAACTATATGGTTATCAACTCACCATATCTCACAGTGAAGAGTTGGCTAGTCCATAGCAAACGGCTAATGGTAAAGACTAATCAAATCAGTTGATAGCTGTTAGTTTGCTAAAAACTATGTTGGAGCAGTGTTCTTTCAATCTATTTTATGTTCCTACTGCTCTTGAAATTTTTTGGAAAAGGTTGTACTGCTAGTTCAAAGTTAGTACTGATAGTGTTAAGTTTGTACTGATGATCTAGCCGTTACAACTGTTGTGTCAGTAACTAATTTTTAATTATAGCCGTTGAGTAAAACCCGTTTAGTTACCATGATTATAGGGTTGAATATATGATAATTATCTCTTTATATATTTATATTATTCTTGTAACACCCCCAAAATTTTGTTTAACAGCGGAAGTCTTAATTGGGTGTTACGTAGAGGATCACAGTCATAATTATAGAAAACGACTCAAAGAGACGTTTTTAAGTTCATATTATTGAATTCAAATGCAAGGTTGTTCAATAATTATTACATCACATTGATGTTTTGAAAGTGACTGTTTATTAATGTTACACCACTGACACAAGGTCAAATGCCCACTCCATGCCTCTTGAGCTTGCTTCAATTACCTGAGATACATGCTAAAAAGTCAACAAAATTGTTGAGTGAATCCATAGCGTTTATATTTAAAAGCAGTTGAACACATTCCAAGTATTTCAGAAGTAATCAGTAATTTGTTCCATATGCTTATTACCATAAGTCTCATTGTTATCATCAAGAATCAATCTTCAGGAGGTCGGGGATGCTTGAAATAAAGGTTAAACATGGTATATTAGATTAAAGAATGGGAAGGTGTGTGTGTTTTTCTAGAGAGAGAAAGTGAAAACCACACACACCTAAAGATACAAAATGAACATCCACCTCTCCTAGTTGCAACTAGGAGAGTATTTATACTACAAATCACTAAAACTATGTCCTAAATGTCAGAACTAGTCCTTGTGATATGATACTATTACAATTTCCACATATAACATTATTTTCAAGGCTAACAATCTCTCCCCAAAGTAATGTTATATGGGAATTGCTTACAACGTTCCCTACAAGCATAAATAAGTAAAGTACAATACAAAACATAAGCACAGCAGCTCTGAGAGTGGTCTTCAAGCACCATAGCTTTACTTATACATCTGAGTCTTCTCGGCTGCCATCACTTTACTTGTAGAGGAACAATGTGAGCGAATCTAATTAGGGCTTAACTATGGCCATTACAATACACTCTCCCCTAATTAGTGCTCTCCCCCAAACTGACAACATCTCTGATGAATGCCCTAACTCTGAAGAAGTCTTTTATGATAAACACATGCGAACCGTCTTTAGTCTTCAAACATGCAGCGGAATATGTAAAACGACTGTAGACTCGACCTTCTTCAAGATTTTCTGTTCGGGGGTACAACGTATCAACATCTTCATCTTCACCAAATGCATTCCAGCTATCTTATAATCAGCCCATAACGTACACATGTAATCAACAAAGGTAGAAACGGTTAAGCCTGGTCACATGGACCTTTAGTACTTCATAAAGTACATATTTAGTACACATTTCTCTCCCCTGATGATTGCGATCTCATCGAAATCAGCATACCAATGTGTATATGTAGTTGTAACCGGAAGCACCTTTAGCATAGACCATAATCAGCACGTGTGAAGATGTCGATAATCCCAATCTACTAACGATACCATTTGAAATTGTCTAACTCTTTATCAACCTCTGAATGAACAATGACGGCTATTTCCATTAACCTCATAAAGAAGAACTCAATATGACGAACTTGAGAATGAAGTAAGATTCCCCAGACTTGTGACTTAAGCTTGTGGTTCGTGTAGTGACTAAGAACGGTGTAGAGAGTTCGTACTCCATCGAATCCCTAAGTACTCAATACTCTTCAACCAACCAACCATCAAGTATGAGACGTAACACCTCTTGATTATCCACAACTACGTGTGACACTGAGCACTACAACGTAACTCCTTTAAGTGATAGTTAACTAGGTCTTCGTCCGTCCACCCCTTGACCTATGAAAACTAGATAAACCAAGTCGTCGTCACCATTAATGTAACCCCTAGGTTAACATATTTATGTGCCCAACAAATCATCTTCGCGGAATGGAAGAAAGAAAGAAGATGAAATAAGTACGCATCCATAAAACTTCACTTCTAACCCAAATAGATAATAAAGAATTCTCCTTGTAGTCACAAACTTCTGATATTAGCCATCGTCATTGTATTTGATTCTTGATCAGGATCGTTTTAAGCAAAACGTGGTGTGTTTTGAGGTGTGATATATTGGTATTTATGTAATGAAACAAATAAATGAATCATGTTCTGTATAAGGTGTACCAATAATATCAAGTATTGGGTGTGGTGATATTAGGGTTTAGGTGTAGTGATTTCATATTTTCCCTCCAAAAATTGAAATTGAAAAATTTCTCGCCCAAACTATGAAAATCACTATGAAATGCGAGTCTAAGGTTGCACGAAAAATTTGAGTTATAAAAATTTTTACGCCAAATTTTGCCGAAAAATTTGAATTTTGGCCAAAAGATTTGAATTTTTGGTCAAAATTTTCAACATTATACCAAATTTTGAATCTCGCGTAAAAATTGAACGTTTAAGCTCCCGTAGAAAATAAATTTTACTCAAATTTTCCCGCCAAAATATTTTCTCCTCAAAAGTACCTAAAATGAGAAAAGAAACGACTTTGGGTGAAATCCGATCCAATAATATACGAATTAGGACTCAAACGGACCCCTAAAAACGTAACATTTTTCGTCTCATCAGCGCACAGTAGAATGTACAGTAATAATAGTTTTTTATTGCTTTTATGGTTGTGGAGTAGCCATTTGTTATCCTTAAAATTTGCCCCCTTCTTCTTAGCTGCACGATCTGATTTTGTCTCATATATCTTCACTTGGGGTAGGTGAATCAATTATTTTGTGGTAAAAACGAGCTGCAGAAAGTTTATTTATGTTAGGGTTTCGAAATTTTAGATTAGTGTTTCCACATAATTTAGGGGTTTTCTTTTATATGTGGTGTTAGATTAGGTGGATCAATTATTTTGTCGTCAAAAGAGGTTCAACCATTCTTTTTGTTACGACCAAGAATCAGTATTCAGGTGGTCGAGGTTGATCAAAGATGATGAATATATTCATGGTTTTAGAGAGAGAAAGTAGAGAGAAGGTGAGGTGATAAACAAGATATTATTATTAAGATAGATTATGTTGCACACCCACACCCCTCAAGTGAAGCCTTAAGGGGTTTATATAGGGCAAACATAACATGAATATTACATGTTTACAACTATAGTCCCTACGTGTCTAGCTAGCTACGTTTCAAGTCCATTTCACGTGTAAGACGCCAGATTCACAAAATAGCAAAGCTAACAATCTCCCTCCAAGATGGCGTCACACGTGAATGGTTACAATGATCCCTACAAGTAAAATAAAAATAATCAAAGTAAGCGCAGCAATGCTGAGGAAGACTTCATAGCTCTTTAACTTCATAAATATCCCCAACAATCTTTCTTTACTTGCAGACGAATCATGTACTAATCTAATTGGATCATTACTCCCTCCCAATTAGTAGGCCATTTTCATTTACATGCTCCCTCCTAAATTGACAACCCGTTTGATATAACCTTGATGCTTGAAAGAAGAAGTGTCTCTAAATTCTGTTCAAATTGTCTTCAGTCTCTTGCACAGCGGAAAATGGATCATTGACTGATAATCTGTAACTTCTTCACAGGTTTGCTTGGGGAGCATCATATCGACATCTTCAACTCACTTAGAATGCATTCAGTTCTTCAATAAAAGCTCCGATGTACACATTTCTCCCTCCATGATGATGACGATCTTTCAGAATCATCATAAATATGTGTACATAGACATATCAACTGGAAGCAACATACAAATCAATACCCCATGAGTGAATGTCAATAACTATTCTCTCTACAATTCTTCTCAGATCAACCTCTTATCAAACCTCTTTTCACTTCCACTGGCTAATAGTAAATGACTACGTATGGAGACAACCCGATATGACAAACTTGAGATTGAAGTAAAATTCCCAGACTTGTGACTTATGCTTGTACTATCCTGGATTAAGAACCTATACTGAGCACATCTCTCCTTACTAAATAGGTAGTGGCATATACCCAGCCTTCCATCCTTTCTTGTATATATCCTCCTCTTGAACAATCCACAATTTTATGTGACACTGAGCACTACAACGTAACTCCTTAAAGTGATAGCTATTGTGAGCATTAAGAACCAACTTATGCATTTATAGATCTCACACATAACTAGATGTCCAAGTCTTAATCACTATATCATGAATGCTTAAACAAGGATCTCTAANTCCTTACTAAATAGGTAGTGGCATATACCCAGCCTTCCATCCTTTCTTGTATATATCCTCCTCTTGAACAATCCACAATTTTATGTGACACTGAGCACTACAACGTAACTCCTTAAAGTGATAGCTATTGTGAGCATTAAGAACCAACTTATGCGTTTATAGATCTCACACATAACTAGATGTCCAAGTCTTAATCACTATATCATGAATGCTTAAACAAGGATCTCCAAAAGTCTTTCATCCAACCAACCCCTAGACCTTGAGATACTAAGTACACGTACCCGTAATTCGTCACTTCAAGCTCAAATAAGCAATAAAAAATTATCCCCGTAGTCACATTTCGATAACGTCTAAAAATTTAGCCATGAAGTTATGTATCATGATTCTTGATCAGGATCTTTTGAAGCAAAACGTGGTGTGTTTTGAGATGTGATATATTGGTATTCATGTAATGAAACAATGAAATGAATCATGTTCTATATAAGGTCTATCAATGTATTGGGTGAGGTGATATTAGGGTTTAGGTTTAGTGATTTCATATTTTTCCCTCCAAAAATTGAAATTGAAAAATTTCTCGCCCAGACTATGAAAATCACTATGAAATGCGAGTCTAAGGTTGCACGAAAAATTTGAGTTATAAAAATTTTTACGCCAAATTTTGCCGAAAAATTTGAATTTTGGCCAAAAAATTTGAATTTTTGGTCAAAATTTTCAACATTATACCAAATTTTGAATCTCGCGTAAAAATTGAACGTTTAAGCTCCCGTAGAAAATAAATTTTACTCAAATTTTCCCGCCAAAATACTCTTTTTTTTTTTTTTTTTTTTCTCATACTCGCTAACATTTCTGCTCCATACTCGCAACCTTACTTGCACTTCATACTCGCTAAACCTAATCCATACTCGCTAAAAGTTAAAACCAGCCCATACTCGCTAGCTTAGATTCCAAACTCGCTAGCTTAGAAACCATACTCGCTAAAGACTGACCAAACTCGCTGAGCATACTCGCTATAATCCTAGCTCCATATTCGCTAAAAAAGTCTAGCCCATACTCGCTAGAGAACAGCTTACTCGCTAGGTTTTGTTCATACTCGCTGGACTTGGATGATACTCGCTAAGTTCTGGCTCATACTCGCTAAGTTTCTAGCTCATACTCGCTAAACCAGATTCAATACTCGCTAGACCAAAAGCTTCGTACTCGCTAGGAATTTTTCAAACTCGCTAACAAAGATAGCATACTCGCTAGCAAACAGATCATACTCGCTATTGAACATGCCATACTCGCTAGATTTTTTCCATACTCGCTATTCCATAGCAATACTCGCTAGATGTTTTTCCATACTCGCTAGACCCTAGCTAATACTCGCTAAACTAGGGTTTAATACGTACGAGCAGCCAAAAAAACCAACGAATACCCACGAAAATCACCATAAAAACCCAAAAACCAAATCACACGAATTCCTAGTAGCCTATACGAAAGATCTAGATGAAGCCCAAAGTGTAAACACCCACGAATCAAATCAAACCATTCGAATAGCTACTAAAACCACCCAAAAACACCACGAATCGCCCCTGGTTAGCTCTGATGCCACTTGTTATCATCAAGAATCAATCTTCAGGAGGTCGGGGATGCTCGAAATAAAGGTTAAACATGGTATATTAGATTAAAGAATGGGAAGGTGTGTGTGTTTTTCTAGAGAGAGAAAGTGAAAACCACACACACCTAAAGATACAAAATGAACATCCACCTCTCCTAGTTGCAACTAGGAGAGTATTTATACTACAAATCACTAAAACTATGTCCTAAATGTCAGAACTAGTCCTTGTGATATGATACTATTACAATTTCCACATATAACATTATTTTCAAGGCTAACACTCATGAACACAACGTTTACAAGTATGTGAGCCATCGCAATGACATCAACACAGTATAAGGGTGCCCTTGGGTAGGAGTTTGCCATTTCTCCTAGTGTATCAAATATAGTGCATTTGTCTATCAATCCGGCTAGCACAAAGGCTATCCATCCGGCTAGAACAAATGGGTTTGTCAAGCACCAAATAGATCTATTCACAGTATTCGCGTTCACTCGCAAGTGACTAAGGTTCATGATAGAAGGGACTTTCAAGTTGGCGTAATGTCTTATGCAATATCAGGTAGCATACAATAGTGGAAATACTTGTGTTCAGGTAATGTAGCATGTATCCCACCCACATAGTTTGTAAAACATGTAAAAAGTGTAGGACTATAGACTCACCTCGAATGAGTGTGTATGTAGGCAAACAAGTAATGTCAAGTGCAACTGGGGAATGGCTCCAACACGCAACCTGGATTATATGAGAAACCTCGGTTTCTTGTAGTGGTGTGGTTTGCATTTGTAAAATGCCTGAAGTACAAAAATAATATTATGCTTAATATTATCTTGTCTTTATGTGTGATGATGATAAGTCGTGCCAGACTTATAGAGTTGTGCACCTTAACAGGGTGTAAAGTTTCAGTGGATTGGGAGTTCATTATGTTCCACGATCATGGGAGTTTTAGTTCATAACCCTTGGGGTTTCAGAAGGTTTGTAGTTTAACCTTAGTAGTGAAACTTTACAGTTTCAGTCCTTGAGCTTTGTGAAAATGACATATCAACAGGATATGTGAAAACTAATTCTTCCATTATCTTGTTAATTTAAATATTCACTTTTAGTTCTTTTTTAGTTATCAAAATAACCATTTTACCAAGTTTAGTGAAATTAGAACTTTAACCCTTATACTTTATAAAGTTTACATTTATGACCCATAAGTTTATAAAAATGACATTTAAGTACTTCAAGTTTATAATTATTCCATTGATAACTTTACTTTGTCAAAATAACAGTTTTGACACTCTTTTTCCAATATTTACATAATTAGTCCTTGTACTTTCATAATTGACATTTTTAGTCCTTGTAAAATGTATAATTACATTTTTAATACTCATAATATCAAATTAGTCAATAAATGACAAAAAGCAAATGTACTGTTTTAACACCAAGTTTACAGAATTTATAGTTTAGGTTCTTATAGTTTAGTAACTTTGCAAAAATAATCCTTTATGTATAAAATGTTTATTTTAGGTCCTTATACCTTCAAATTTACACAAGTGACTCAAACTACTTTATATTTAATTTTTGTAACCTTAACTTACAAAAATTACAGTTTTAACCCTTAATTTCCAATATTGACAGTTTTAGTCCCTTGACTTTATATCTTTTGCATTTTTAGTCCAAAACAATATTTTAGCTTATGACCTTATTCCAAATAGTTATTTAAGTTTCCAGAAGCTTAGAAAAGTTTGTGTGAGCTTATCAGTAGCTTATTTTAGCTTATAGCTTAATTCGAATTTATTTAAAGTGTTATTGGGCTTGGTGTGATCTGTTAAGGCCCATTGGGTCTTCCGTGGGTCTAGTGGGCTTCCAACTGGTCTTGATGGTTCTTGGGCTCATATTGGGCCTTGCCAAAATGAGTGTGAGTGTTGTTGGGCTGTGAAACAGGCCACAACAAGATGTGAGCTTGATGGGCTTTAGCCCATTAAGGGTGTTGTTAAGTTTCTGTGAACGAGTAGTGTAGCCACGAAATGAGCTTGTGAGACAGCTTAAACAAGCTTGTGAGAGTGTGAGCTTAGTGTGGCTCAATTGTTTAAGTTCCAAAGAAATAGTTGGTGCAAAAATATGTATAGGTTGTACGTATAAATTCCAAATAACGAGACCAAAGCATATTGATGAAATCCTTTGAAAACACTTAGAAAAATATAAGAAGTTTTCGATATAGGTCTTGTGAACTTGTAAACGTGTGATTTTTAGTATCTTAGAGTTTGGTTAAGCTTATAATGAGTTCATGGTTTCATTTATACGTGTTTTGAGATGTGAGTGAGTATTTTAGTAAGGCATGAGCTTAACGAAACGTAGGAGAAAATAAGCCAAAGTGTTGGTGTGTTATACGAATGAAAATACATGAAAATGAGATGTAAAATAAACTAAGTGTTGAGAGTTGCTTACTACACCTTCAAAAGTAGGGTTTAATGGATTGTATGATTGAAGTGGGACTCTTGTGAGCTTGTAACTCAATAGTTGGCAAAGCAAGGATCAAGGATGAGCTTGTGGTGAGCTTGTACGGGCTTAGAATAGCTTATGGTTTCTTCTTTCTTCTCGGTACAAAAGCAGTGAGCAAAGAAGAGTGTGTGTGAATGAATTTTGAGTTCTACGTGAGTTTTGCTTGCATGGGAGGAGTATAACCTGAGGATAGCGACTAGTTACTAGACAAAGAGAATAAGGGCAGTAGATAACAAGTAGGGTAGGCTATAGGATAGGTTGATTGGTTACAAGTTGAGATTTCCATGTGTATGTGTGGGCGGTTTGTAAGGTGACGAGGCTAAGGGTTTCTAGAAGAGTGATTTTATTTCGAATTCAATGTATAACGAGTAGCAAGGTTGTGGTGAAGTCTTTGGGGTACCTGGGGAGTCGAATGGACTAGTGTGAAAAGAGTTTGAGATCATGTTTGGTTGCATAAACATCAAAGGGTCCGTTTGACTTGTTAACGTGACTAAAACAAAAGTTCTTGATCGAGTTGTGGTCTAGAGGTGCTAAGATTGATTATTGATAGCATTATCAAGGTAATAGAGTAGTTTGTGAGAGTTGTAGAAGCTATGGTATGCTTAGGAGTCCAAACGAATGTTATGTGACAAAAAATAAATAGTTATTGGTCGAAAAGTTTGTTGTGAAGCCTTGGAATCTTGAGAATGTGTTTGGCTTAGCTCAATTAGCTTAGAATGAGTAATAATGGACTTCCAAATGCCTTGTAAGGTCTCTCGTTGGCTTGTGCATGATATGAGTTTTGTTGTGCACGTTTTGAATATGTATCGAGACAATAAGTTGAGATAGGGTACGTTTGTGAGTCATGAGAATTGTGAGTAGCTTAGAAACACTTAGGAAGTCATTTGTGAGAGTTTGGAACTCATTAAGATCAATGGAAATGTGTTTAGCACAATGTGACCAATGTTGATACATTTGGAAATAGTTGTGAACTCGATATGAATTGCCCCTCGTTTACTATTCATATGTACGTATTAGGTTGAGATATTAGTTGATCTCGATTCTTTTGGGTGCAAAGAATGAGGTAGTGCCTTTGGTTCCATAGGTTGTGTGTAAGAATCGCGAATACGAAGGCAAAAGCAAACGTGCAAAGGCTTACGAATTCGTATATCATTAAGAGTATTGGATTGGGCTCGTTAATGGGCTTGTGAGTTCCTTTGGCCCAAAATGAAAGTAAATATGATCCGTGTAGTATAAATGGGCTCATGTGTTTAGTATTGGGTCGTATAGTTGTTATTGGGTCATGTAGGCCCAATAAGAGTTGTGTGACCAAATCTGGTAATATGGGGCCCACTTGTGAACAATGTGGGTCTTGCAGTAAATATTATATTATATTCTGTAGTTGTGGGGCCCACGGGGATGTAATCCAGTTATGTGGAAGTTGTGGGTCCCACCATGTGTATAACAGTTCATGTTGATGTTGTGGGGTCAACCATGAGGGATGTGGGTCCCATAAGTGTGAATTGTAACTCGTATTCGTATAGTGGGGTCCACTGAGGTGGAAACCTCATATGTGGGTATTGTGTGTTCCACTGAGATGTAAACCTCATATGTGGGTATTGCGGGGTCCACTGAGTTGTAATACTCATATGTGGGTGTTGTGAGTGCAAAGTGTTGCACTTGTGATCAAAACTGATCCATAGTTACGTTGTGCCTTGTCCAGGTCATTGTGGGTTGCGTGTGAGCTCATTCATGGTAAGTGTGAATCACATAGCACATAATGATTCAGAGTTGCATAGTGTAAATAAAAAGTTTAAAATTTTGCCTAAAAATGGGTGTATGAACAGTAACATACAATTACTTCATGTTTAGTGTTTGTTAATAATTGTGGTTTTTCTCAGGATATTACAATTCTTTACCAAAGATAACTTCTTTCCTAATTGATAATTCTCTATTGCGCGTAATTCTCAAACCCTAACAGTTTCAACTAAAGAACTCAATTGGCTATAACCATTCTTCAATTCGCATACAACCATTCAAACTTTTACTCTTAACCATCTTCTACAAATGGTTGTACTCAAGTTTTCTGATCAACACAATGAAGTAGCATATCTGGTGAAAACAGAGGAGAAGGATGGACCCAAGTTCTGGGAAATCATTGACTATCTCAACCATTCCTACCTCCATTATGCTCTCACTGTAAGTCCCACTCTCTATTCCTCACAACTCAGCCAGTTTTGGCTTAGTGCTAAAGCCATAACTATTGAGGATGATGATGAGGATACACCAATTCCTGCACTAAGTGCAACTGTGGATGGTGAACTATTCTATGTTACTGAGAAGTCCATAAGAAGGCATCTTCGATTGGATGACTCTAATAGTACCATAGATATGGCCAACACAGATATTTTAGATGGAATTTCAAAAGTGGGGTATGATGTATTAAATGGCAAACTCACTTTTAACCAGTGTTGCAAAAATCGGCCTACAAGGCCGATTAATCGGCGATTACAAGCTACAAGGCCCTGGAACTTGGAGAGATTTACAAGGTAATCGGCCGATTAATCGGCGATTACAAGGTTTAGGGCCGATTAATCGGCTAAAAATCGCTACAAGGCCCTCGACCGCCTCAGTACCGATTCACGATTTTTGCAACATTGCTTTTAACAAAGGTTGTTTTTCACCAAATTAGAGATTTTTGATACATACACTTCTTCATTGCTTAGGCCCCAAAAGACCATCATGGGAGCAATTCAGTAGCAATATTGCTATTGCTCTTGTATGTATTTCAAAACATGAAAAATATATTTTTTATAATTGATTTTTGATAGTATGTATGGAAAACTAGAAGGGGGGGTTGAATAGTTTTCCCCTCTTTTTCGTTTTATAAAATGTTTGTTTGAAAAATCTTCAATTAGAGTTTATTATGAAGACAATATATAATTAATATGATTAATTATATATGTGTACTTTTGAGTTTGTTTTCAAAACTTAGTTTTATGAATAAAGCTTTGGTTGATCTTTATGTGAATATGTTTTCCTTTTGAAATCTTAAAACGTTTTGTATCAAATCATCTATTAAGTTAAACTCAATATGAGGAGTGTGAATAATAATGTAGTCGATCATATCATATAATTATGCACATCATCACAATATTAACTTGCAACTATAACACAATCAATCATCATGACAATATAAGCAACACCCAACACATATATGCAAGCATAGATATAAAGCGATAAATGCAAGAGTAAATGTAAAGAGATAAGAGAAAGAAGATGCAAACCGGACACGATGATTTATAGTGGTTCGGCTACAAGGTCTCCTTCCTTGCCCTACTCCACTCCCCGAGTCACCTACTCGAGAGTTTTCTTCACTACTCAACAAGCTCCCTTTTGGCGGAGAAAACCTTACACAACGTTGCTTACATTATTTAACGACACTAAGCTAAATGTCGGGTTCTAATAGTAGCTAGAACCAATCTCACGACACGACTTCAATCACTACACAACTTCTTCACAACTTCACGACTTCTTCACGACTTCACGACTTCATGACTTCTTCACGACTTCACGACTTCTTCACGACTTCACAACTTCACAACATCTTCACTACTTCACAACTTCATGACTTCTTCACTACTTCACAACTTCATGACTTCATGACTCACTACTAAGTAAGATCATCTTGATCTACTTATTACATATACTTACACAACTTGTTTCTACATCTTCACATCAATACTAACTAGACTCTACTACTTCTTTGACTTGATGATAAGAAGTATTCTTCTCTTGCACTTTGAATGGTAGAGGATTGGATCACTTGAAACAAAGATTAATAATTTTATGATCAAAGGGTTTTAGAAGATGTTTAGAGAGATTTAGATCTGAAAATTTTCGTGCAAAAGGTTGGGAAAAATACCAGAATTAAGGTGGTATTTATAGGAGAAAAATTCTGACATTTTCTGACACAGGAGCGTGGCCGGTCCCCTTAATTGTGGCCGGCCCCCTTAAAATTAAGGGGGCTGCCCCTTATAATTAAGGGGGCCGCCCAGCTGTAACGGCCAAAAAGCTTGTCTTTTAGTGGGGAAAGTTTATTTGGTGAAAAACTAATTGATTTT
>LBNU01039317.1:30139-49613 GCA_014162995.1 Artemisia annua
TAACTTAAACACTTTACGTTATGTGTTGTAACTTACATCTTTGTCATCATCAAAACATGAAGAGGATGTTTAGATTAAATATCGTAATATAAATATCGTAATATTTATGCCAACAATCTCCCCCTTTTTGATGATGACAAACTATGTAAACTATAACCCACAATGAAATGCATAAGTTACTTGTTTACACTTCTTCTCCCCCTTTTGTCGAAGCAAAAAGGTGGACTCCCAGACGAGACTTCTACTATACATCAATCCTTGAGATATAATAAATAAGGCGAGCTTGCGTCATCGTGAGTGAAGCCTTGACTATCGCTAATGCTCCCCCTTGGTGTATGCTCCCCCTTGGTGTATGCTCAAAACTAGTTTTGGCTACCAAAGAATTGAGCGAAAAAAGAATCCTACAAAACAGAGTTAGTAGAAAAAGGATGCACATATACATAAAGATGATGATAGATATATGCATGACACTTATTGGGGAACAAGATATGGATGTCTAAGGTATATGGACTAAGAGTATGACACATGCAATTATTGTTTTTAAAAATAACAACCTAAACCCCCCAAATAACATGACCAATGCTTAAGACGTGACAATGATTAGGACCTAATACAAGGATTCGACCGACATATTTTGGCGAAAGATGCCAAAAAGAGGATGAGAATGATATGTTCGTAGGATCAATGAGGAAGGATGAGCATGAATGGAAAAGGGAAGGTGATGACAAAGGATTGACAATGAAGGTTTAGATTAATATATCGTTTGACAAAGGTGAATGATTGGGAATCATGGGATTTATTTTTTTTTTTGGTGTTTTGTTGGTTGACGACCGAAGGTGGATATGTGAAATGAGGTGGCAATGACTCGACAACACTTGAAGCTTGGATTTCTTCTTTGTGTTCTTCACTTGATAGAAAGTGGAAAAGACGCATTTCGTAATGAAATTCACTTGGATGAGGTGGTGATGACTCGACAACACTTGAAGCTTAGATATCTTCTTTGTGTTCTTCACTTGTTAGAAAGTGGAAAAGACGCATTTCATAATGAAATTTACTTGACTTTTGATGACATGGACAAACATGTTTATGAGTGTATGGATATGACGATTGCCCTTTGATTCAAAGAGCGACACAAGGGTGAACATAGGTTTATGTAGTGGTGATAACACATTTAGTAGAATGTAGGAGATGGTTACATGGTTGAATCTTCTTGTGAAGATGACTAGGTGGAGTTATTGGTGAAAATGGGTGAGAGTGAAATAGCGATATTCATGGAATGAATTTCTTGGGTTGGAGGTGGTGGTGACACTTTTGGTTTCTTTGAGGGCATGGAAATGGTGGATGACTCGAGATTGGTAGTGTAAAGGATGACTCGGTTTTTCATTTCACATTGGTGGTGGAAATTTTGACAAGGAAGAGGTTGATTGCGGGTAAATGGAGGTATATTCTTGGAAGTAAGAATGTTGGAGAGTTTGGTGGTGTGATGTGGGTTTAGGTTTAAGGTAGAAGGATATATGTAAGTGGTGTGATGTGGGTTTAGGTTTAAGGTAGAAGGATATATGTAAGTGGTGTGATGTGGGTTTAGGTTTAAGGTAGAAGGATATATGTAAGTGGTGTGATGTGGGTTTAGGTTTAAGGTAGAAGGATATATGTAAGTGGTGTGATGTGGGTTTAGGTTTAAGGTAGAAGGATATATGTAAGTGGTGTGATGTGGGTTTAGGTTTAAGGTAGAAGGATATATGTAAGTGGTGTGATGTGGGTTTAGGTTTAAGGTAGAAGGATATATGTAAGTGGTGTGATGTGGGTTTAGGTTTAAGGTAGAAGGATATATGTAAGTGGTGTGATGTGGGTTTAGGTTTAAGGTAGAAGGATATATGTAAGTGGTGTGATGTGGGTTTAGGTTTAAGGTAGAAGGATATATGTAAGTGGTGTGATGTGGGTTTAGGTTTAAGGTAGAAGGATATATGTAAGTGGTGTGATGTGGGTTTAGGTTTAAGGTAGAAGGATATATGTAAGTGGTGTGATGTGGGTTTAGGTTTAAGGTAGAAGGATATATGTAAGTGGTGTGATGTGGGTTTAGGTTTAAGGTAGAAGGATATATGTAAGTGGTGTGATGTGGGTTTAGGTTTAAGGTAGAAGGATATATGTAAGTGGTGTGATGTGGGTTTAGGTTTAAGGTAGAAGGATATATGTAAGTGGTGTGATGTGGGTTTAGGTTTAAGGTAGAAGGATATATGTAAGTGGTGTGATGTGGGTTTAGGTTTAAGGTAGAAGGATATATGTAAGTGGTGTGATGTGGGTTTAGGTTTAAGGTAGAAGGATATATGTAAGTGGTGTGATGTGGGTTTAGGTTTAAGGTAGAAGGATATATGTAGGTGGTGTGATGTGGGTTTAGGTTTAAGGTAGAAGGATATATGTAAGTGGTGTGATGTGGGTTTAGGTTTAAGGTAGAAGGATATATGTAAGTGGTGTGATGTGGGTTTAGGTTTAAGGTAGAAGGATATATGTAAGTGGTGTGATGTGGGTTTAGGTTTAAGGTAGAAGGATATATGTAAGTGGTGTGATGTGGGTTTAGGTTTAAGGTAGAAGGATATATGTAAGTGGTGTGATGTGGGTTTAGGTTTAAGGTAGAAGGATATATGTAAGTGGTGTGATGTGGGTTTAGGTTTAAGGTAGAAGGATATATGTAAGTGGTGTGATGTGGGTTTAGGTTTAAGGTAGAAGGATATATGTAAGTGGTGTGATGTGGGTTTAGGTTTAAGGTAGAAGGATATATGTAAGTGGTGTGATGTGGGTTTAGGTTCAAGGTAGAAGGATATATGTAAGTGGTGTGATGTGGGTTTAGGTTTAAGGTAGAAGGATATATGTAAGTGGTGTGATGTGGGTTTAGGTTCAAGGTAGAAGGATATATGTAAGTGGTGTGATGTGGGTTAAGGTTCATGCTCATCCGGATGTAAAGTGAAAAAAAAAATAAAGACGAATCAATACGAAAGTGATAAGCTTGACAATGACACGAAGGATGAAGGATAGCATACAATGAACTTCATCCATGAAGTTATGTAGCTTTTCTCGAGTATTATGAATGTTTAAAGAACAATCATAAAATGAGTTATGAGGTTTTCCTAAAGATGATAGCGGAAGAGGTGGATGGAAGATGTTTGACATCTATATTATAATAGAGTCATGACTCAAGAAATATACATGGACGATGAGTGACATTTTAATTTGCATTTCGCTAATTAAAAATACTTAAACATTTCGGATGAAATATTTAAGTTGTCACATTAGAGGTATTAGATTACTATCTAACTATCTCTTGACAAAGGAGTGGATTGTTTGGAAGGGAACAAGATGATGAATAAGGAAGTGAGTATGCATGAAGACTCTAGGACACTTAAGACATTTTTGAGACTATAATGGCCTATCGGATTGTGACACTAAGGTTCTCATGAAATAAGGGTGTAAGATCTAAAGGCAAGAAATATATACCTAGATGGATGAGACATATAGAGTCAAGCATGTAAAGGCATTTAGGCATGTATCATAAGTACAAAACTATATCATGTCAAAATAGTTATAGAAAGACAATAACTATTATAATAAACATGCATTCAATAACTAAGCAAATAATTATGAAGGCATATAATCAAATCACGTAGGAGCAAATAAACATCTAGAAATATCATATATGCGAGATGCCATAAATCTAGGAGTGAAAAATTCTAATGTGAGGCAAAGTTCATAAAAGTAAACTAGCGTTAGGTATATTTAGGAAGAACCATTTAATCAAGTTGGAGAATGAGTATGAGACTATTACTAGTGGTGCTCAATTCAGGCTAAACACGACCATTTTTACGGGTTACACACACCCAACTTCTCACATAGAAGCAATTCAACCGTTAGGTTAAATTGATTTTCTAGTCAATAGATTCTCCAGTAGTCATTCTCCTTTTAGAAGAAATTGAGTTCCTAAATTTACCTATCGAAGAGTACCAAATATGAAGTTTGCTTGATTCACTAATACTTGGCTTAATGTGACTCAAACATCATGTTTTTATGAAGGTAAATCTAGATGATATATTTTACTCATGATCCTAATAGAGACGTGTTGAATGTTTAGACAAAAGTAAACAAAATGTTTTAATCTTTTGTTTATGATTTACCGGTTGTTTGGTTTTAATTGCATATTACTTGATTTAATAAATGTGCTTGATTTAAGAATGCTCCTTAGCATATCTTGTGAAATGAATCTCATTAAGATTATTTATCTTAAATGAGTTTGTGATTCTCAAATGATATTAAAACTAGACATTTTTATATTCTTAAAAATATTATTTTCAATGATTTTTGCCAATGTTGTATAACATAATTTAACTAGTATTTGAAAAGATGAATTTTACTTGTTTATGCATTGTGACAAGTTATTTTTCAATTCTAATAACTTATATTATTTTAAAAGGAATATGTAGTGCATTGCCTTGTAACACAACTATTCATGCTACAAAGAAAATGAAATACATAAAATATATAGTGTGTATTATTCTTAAATGTTTATTTTAGCTTGGAGTGATGATTTTAAGTAGTGTGAGCAAAGTTTACATATGTTGTTAGTTTGCTCATGTTTGGTTTTTCGGAGATGACACATTTATCCATTGTACTACAATGTAAATTTCTTGAATATTTCGGATGAAACATCCAAGTTGTCAATCCTACTTCAATGTATATTTTATGAATGTGTTTGCTAAATATTTGGAACACAACTATTGAACAAGTAGACTCAATATGACATCATATTCACAAGTGTGAGTTATGATCCGATGCATATTCTTATCGTCTTGGAAAAGGATTTTGTTATTTTCATATCAATCGAGTGTGATTGAGTATGTAGATTCAAGACTATATCCTTTGTTGTAATTTGATATAATCTTGAAACTAAGCAAATAACAATCCAATTTCTTGTCCACACTCAAAAACATATCAATTAGATTTGATAAATATATCAACCATAATTTGAATAATGTATTGATATAATATCAAGATCTTTCTTGACCCTCACGAACACTCATTTTAAATAAATATATATTTTGGTAGTGTGTTCCATTAATCCTAAGATTATTTATAAATGAGGTTAGTGAATGATTGAAAGTTGACTTATTACTACATGATTGTTATATGTTTTGTTTATTTGAAAAACTATTTATTGTTGCGTATAATAACACACTTAGATTTTGAAAATACTTTTTCTTTTTATATAACTAATAATGTTTTTTTCAAAAAATTCAATTTCTCTTATTTAAACAACCTAAGGTAAAACAAGGTAGTTTGTTGAAAGTGTTTAAGTGTGTTGTTGAGAATAGATTAAATTGTTTGAAATATTTAGGTGACTAAATTTAACTCATTTACAAGATGCTTGAGTAACATTAAGCCAGCTATACCTATATGCAATGCAAGCATATAACAACAATCCTAACGCAAGAAATCTAGCATATGATCTAGCTAAGTATAAATCGTAAAACTAGCAATAAACTAATATGGCACATATGCTTAGATATACAATTAGCTAAAATAAGAGTGGCAACAATCATCTAATATATTCAGTTAACAAAATTAAGACCCAAAGAAGTTCACATAATCATATAGCATAACACATAAAAGCACTTGTCGTCGTTTTGTGTATTATATACAATAATGTTTACATAGCTCGATTTTGTTTAAAAAGAAAATAGTTTCCTCCTCATTTTAAAGATCAATATTTTAAAAATATGAATACTTAAATTTTCAAAGATAAACCAACTAGGAATGCCCGAATTGAATGAAAAGGTAAAATACAAGTTTTATGTTAAAACGAGACACAAATTTTTGACCACCGTGTAGTATTTTGCCTTTCTGACAAATTTAACTTTGAAATGATTATTTTTAAGTATTTTTAAATGAAAGTAGACTCAATTACCTTTAAAACGCCGGGTGGCACGACTTCTATGGAGTTACGGTTAATTTTATATGATTTTTCAAAGTTTCAAAAAAACTGTCGAATCAGACAGGCGGACCCCTTAATTTTAAGGGGGCCGCCCATCTGGTACTCAAAATTTTATTTTTTTTTTGTAAAAAATTGTTTTCTGACTTAACGGAAAGGTATGTAACTTTCTAATTTTTGATACCGAACATATAACACTTATTTTAAGCATAATATTATTTCGAGCTAGTATAATTAGTGTATATAATATCAAAACTAATACAAGTTAATCAACAAAACACTTTTCATATTTAATCCTCCTTAATAGGTAATTTGATACATGGATCGTACTCAATTTTTAAAACCATTTGTTTTGAAAATTAGAGCGACGTGGCTCTGGTACCAATTGTGGAAAACTAGAAGGGGGGGTTGAATAGTTTTCCCCTCTTTTTCGTTTTATAAAATGTTTGTTTGAAAAACCTTCAATTAGAGTTTATTATGAAAACAATATATAATCAATATGATTAATTATATATTTGTACTTTTGAGTTTGTTTTCAAAACTTAGTTTTATGAATAAAGCTTTGGTTGATCTTTATGTGAATATGTTTTCCTTTTGAAATCTTAAAACGTTTTGTATCAAATCATCTATTAAGTTAAACTCAATATGAGGAGTGTGAATAATAATGTAGTCGATCATATCATATAATTATGCACATCATCACAATATTAACTTGCAACTATAACACAATCAATCATCATGACAATATAAGCAACACCCAACACATATATGCAAGCATAGATATAAAGCGATAAATGCAAGAGTAAATGTAAAGAGATAAGAGAAAGAAGATGCAAACCGGACACGATGATTTATAGTGGTTCGGCTACAAGGTCTCCTTCCTTGCCCTACTCCACTCCCCGAGTCACCTACTCGAGAGTTTTCTTCACTACTCAACAAGCTCCCTTTTGGCGGAGAAAACCTTACACAACGTTGCTTACATTATTTAACGACACTAAGCTAAATGTCGGGTTCTAATAGTAGCTAGAACCAATCTCACGACACGACTTCAATCACTACACAACTTCTTCACAACTTCACGACTTCTTCACGACTTCACGACTTCATGACTTCTTCACGACTTCACGACTTCTTCACGACTTCACAACTTCACAACATCTTCACTACTTCACAACTTCATGACTTCTTCACTACTTCACACCTTCATGACTTCTTCACTACTTCACAACTTCATGACTTCATGACTCACTACTAAGTAAGATCATCTTGATCTACTTATTACATATACTTACACAACTTGTTTCTACATCTTCACATCAATACTAACTAGACTCTAATACTTCTTTGACTTGATGATAAGAAGTATTCTTCTCTTGCACTTTGAATGGTAGAGGATTGGATCACTTGAAACAAAGATTAATAATCTTATGATCAAAGGGTTTTAGAAGATGTTTAGAGAGATTTAGATCTGAAAATTTTCGTGCAAAAGGTGGGAAAAATACCAGGTTTGAGGTGGTATTTATAGGAGAAAATTTCTGACAGAATCTGACAGGGGAGCGTGGCCGGCCCCCTTAATTCATGGCCGGCCCCCTTAAAATTAAGGGGGCCGCTCAGCTGTAACGGCCAAAAAGCTTGTCTTTTAGTGGGGAAACTTTATTTGGTGAAAAACTAACTGATTTTGGTTAAGAATTTGAATTCATATATTTAGTATGATTAAAACATTTTTCTTTATTACCAAAAGTGTTTTTGAAAAATATATAATATGTTTATATAATTAAATAAACTTTGTAATAATTAATTAAATACCCCTTTGATCATGAGATGTATTAAGCACTTGTTTATTCATACCTTAAGTGATTGTTGAAGCATACTCGAGACGTTGAGATGTCGAGAGACGTTGACGCATGAATGCATAGATGATTTGTGATTACAAGTAACTTAAACACTTTACGTTATGTGTTGTAACTTACATCTTTGTCATCATCAAAACATGAAGAGGATGTTTAGATTAAATATCGTAATATAAATATCGTAATATTTATGCCAACAGTATGGTAAAGAATGCAGATTCTGACAACAAATTTTTGATGTATCCAAGGTTTGTACAACTCTTTCTAAAAGCAAAACAAAGTCTTTTGCTTCCCCATAAAAGAATTTTACCCACTCCTTGTTTACAACAAAAAGTGTTTCAAAATATGTCCATGAAAACACAAGGGTGAAATGGGGAAGAAGAACCATTGTCAGAACCTATGCTTGCTTTTCTTCAACAGGTACAGGGTGCTGGGTCAGTAAGCCCAACTGGTCCACAAATCACACCCATTGTTGTTCCCACAACAACCCATATTCCCATTGTTTCACATACATATAGAAGAAGGAACAGAAATGTCTCTTCTTCTTTGGCAACATCCACTGTGCCTCAACCTCATGGGTTAGGTACAAGTGGTGGGGTCTTTTTTCTAGCCCAGCTAGAGAAGACACTGAGCCTATGCTCCATGATGCACCTCTCTCAACTGGTAACACAGTTGGAAGTGCTGAGGGCAGTGCTAACTATAAGGAATTGATGGATCTATGTACCAAGTTGTCTAAACAGGTTGCTAAGTTGGAAGATGATCTTGCAAAAATTAAAAGGCAACATATAAAGGACAACCAGGCTCTACTTGCTCAAATTGAGCAACTACAAGAGGAAGTCAAGCAGCTGAAGAGCAAAAGAAAGGTTCAGACTGTAGAATCTACATCAAGCTTAGAGGGGGATGACAATGATGATGATGATGATGGTGATTCTCCCAAACAAGGGAGGAAAACCAATGCAGAAACTGAGGGAAGGAGACTAAATTTTGAAGATGAAGAAGGAGATGCTGGTGCAGATGCTGGTTCAGATATGGATTTTGGTGAAGATAAAGAGCAACAACCAACTGAAGAGCTTCAACAACAACTGGATACAGAGGAGGTTCTTCAAGAAGATACAGAAATAATAAACTTGGATGCTTTTAAAGACACTCAAGATACAGCAACAAGTCAAATACAATAAGGTACTGCTGCTACAACACTACCAGTACAAACTATGGAAGGTACTGCTAGTATAACTGAAGAAGGTACTGCAGATGTAGAAGAAGTAGAGTATGAAAAGAAAAGAAAAGAGGAAGGAAAAGTTCCAATGACTACTACAGAGGCTTCTCAACAACCAAAGAAAGTAAAACCAAGGGTTGCTGCATAATTAACTTTTGATGAGGAAGTTGCAAGAAGAACTCAAGAGGAAGAGCTTGCAAGGATGAAAGCTGAAAAAGAAGTTGCAAGTTTTATGGAAGCTAGAAGACTGGAAAATGAAGAGCTTGCATCAACAAATATCTTTGGACAACTCAGTGAAGAACAGATAGAGATGATGATTGCAACTGATCCAGTAGTGAAGGCTAAGGCTATTGAGCTACTTGCAGACAAAAGTCTCACTGAAAAAGAAAGATCAGCACAACTTGCTGATTTTATCCTTGTGAAGAATGATCAAGTCCTTGATGACATGATAAGCTCAATCAAGAAAGGTCAAAAGAAGAAGAGAAAGCCCTCCAAAGCTCAAGTTATAGCTGAAATGAAGAGGTTTCCGTGCAATCAAGGAAACTTCAAGATGTCTCAATTTAAGGGAATGACTTATGAAGAAACTGAAAGTCATTATTATGTTTGGTTCAGAAGATCAAGACATGAATTCATTCCTATGGATTCAGAAGAAGAAAACACAAGGTTCTTAAGATCTTTCAAGAAGCAAAAGCTCAAGCCTGCAGAAGATCAAAGTCAACCTCAAAGTCAACCTGAAAAATTAACTGAAGAACAGCTTGACACCATGGTTATGATAGAGACTGAAGACTTCTATCTAGAACCACTTCAGACAAAGAATCCCATAGTTGATTGGGAAATTCACACTGATGAATTTGGGTCAACATGGAAGATCACAAGACTAGGTGGAGAAACATCTTCTTTCATACAGTTTGAAGACCTTATCAGATCAATGTAGCATGGAGACACAAGCTTTAAGGAAAAGATGAAGTGTTTGGAAGAATCCCCCCATCATCAGAGATATGAAGATAATTCAACAAACTTGGTGATTTAGGAGAAATCATAAGTTTAGGGGATGATTGTTGGGAATTATCTGCATCAGTACAAACAGAAGTGAAGACAAGTTCCAACTGCTGAAGAAATACACTAACAGTACAAAGTTAGTTAGTACTTTTAGGTATAGATAGTTTGTACTGCTTATGATTTATGCAGATTAGGATAAACGTGTAACATGATAAGTATAGAAAAGATCTTGTGTATATCCTAAGTGTTTAGAATATTCATTACTTGTAAAGGACTCCTTGTGTCTATAAAAGGAGGTCCTAGGTTTAGGGTTTAATATACATATATCATTCCTACGTATTAGCTTCAAGGTTGTAACCCTAGTGATATTCTTGATCACTCGTATTATATCAATAATATTGAAGCAGTTTGTTTACTCCTTGTTCATTGTTTGCTATAACATTTACACACATCTAATCTTCTAAGTGTTAACTAGTGAATTCCGCTTGCTAGTTAAAATACACTCAAAGTATCACCAACACTAAGTAAGGTGTTAAACAGATCCTCACACATATCTTGGTCGCGTATTTCTCTATTTATGCAACGTTGGGTATCACATCTGTCGACCCACCTGTCTCGGCTAAAACATGGTGTCGGATCCACCCACATTTCCCTATACTCACGTAATGCAAACTTTTCGTAAATACTTTGAACGTCGGACCATATTGGTTTTCTTACAAACTCCGGCATAAACAAATCCATAACGCACTTGTTAAAATTATCAAGTCAATCACGTGAAGTACGCTCACCCATTTGCAAATACTCATCAAACGCATCGGGTGAGTTGCCATATGCCAATTGGCTTATGGCAGATGTACACTTCATAAGTGTACTAATACTCATTCGACCCGTACAATCGAGTCCTTCGTTAAAGAATTTAAAATGATCTGGAAGAGGATCGGAATACTAAGATTCAATACCTTTGACTATTTGTAGAAATAGTTTTCGGCTCATACGAAACCTTCTTCAAAAATTCCGGTGCGTATACTTACACCCTTGATAAAAGTAGTCGTTACGCAAACGTTCTTCGGCAATCTCACGTTCACGGTGGACTACGGTACGCTGGATGCGTGGTGGAGCTGCTGCTGCTTGTTCCAAATGTTGATGATATTCGTACGCGGCTATCATAAACTCCATGTCAGTTTCATCATCTACATCGGAGAAACTCCTTTCTTCTTNTGAGTAGTGAAAGTATGAAAAAAAAATGGTGTGTGAAATGGGTATTTATAGTAGTTGTAAAATGGTTTTGACATAATTTTTTTTAAAACAATATAGCCGTTTTGTAGAAAGTTTACGTTAGGGGGTGTTTGTGAAAATATTTTTCAAACTTTCAACGGCTAGTTTTGGGCTTGGAAGGGGGTGTTTGTGATTTTTTTAATTCATATACACCGCATAACGCGACGTTAAGATGTTAACTCGGCCCGTTAACATGCAGTTAACGCAGGGTGATGGTATGGTAACGCACCCCTTAAAGTGTTGCGTTATGGCTTAACGCAGGGAGCTGTGTTACCTTACCAAGTGCTCTAAGGGTGTGCAAATTTATAAATAGATGGACGCAGGGTGGCGGCATGGTCAACTCTCACGCTTTAGTGGTTCAGGCGAAGCTTTTGCGTTTTTAAAATGTGACGTAAGGCGGCTCAAAATATAAAAATATTTATATATTGCTATCATATTTTATATTTATATCGAGTTTATAAAAAGCGTCCTACATAATTAATAAGGGTAAGAAAATATCTTTACGTGTAATATTCTTCATTTAAAAAAAATAAAAATAAAAAATAAATCTGAGTTAAATAAAAAAAAAACGTCACGCCTTACACCTTAGCGCACTTTATTGCACCTTCCCCCACCCCATCTCACGTCACGTCTAGAATTGACGCTTTGATCTATTTCGTAACGTAAAGGTCACGCGTCACGCCTTAGTGGCGCCTTGGCACGACTTTTAGAACCATGACGGTGTGTTTGTCTTTCTAAAAGAAAAATCTTAGTGTGTCTTACTACTTACGAGTCACGGTAAGAGGCAAAGATTGTTTGTTTTTCTTTTTAAGTTAGATGCGGTAAGAGTTTATCTCTCTTACCCAATATGATGTAGCGGTAATCTCTGATTGCCTCTTAACCGTATGTATCCAAAAAAAAATAATATTAATAATAAAATAAAATCTTCATAAACCCATTATTGATCTTTGATAAAAACATCACACCTACCTGGGTTGTTTACCGCAATCCATATACATGATTTGTGTGTTGTTCTTCTAGGATTCGAAAGAGATATAAGACAAAAAAATTGTGGGTTTTGATTGGTAGTAGATGAATTCGTAGATTCTTTTAGTTTTGGTGAAAGAAACTAAAGAAAAGAAGTAGGTGATTCTAATTTGTGTGATTGTTGAGACATGAATCGCAATAAGAGGCGTGGTGTTAGGTTTTGTGTGAGGAAAATTAGGGTTATAATATAGTTAGGTTAGGGGGTGTTTCTGTCTGGGTACATCTTTGAATTTTAGTAGTATCGTTCATCCTCAAACGGATAGTTAAACCGAAGTGGTTAATCGCACATCATTTGAGAATCTGGTACGTTGCTTGTGTGGAGAAAAGCCTAAGCTATGGGATGTGTCGTTAGATCAAACCGAGTTTGCTTACAATAGTGTAGTTCGTAGTTCAACAGGGTTTCACCATTTGAGGTTGTTTACAATTCTTTGTCAAGACAAGTGGTAGATTTACTAGGCAAGAAGAACGTTCAAGCAAACAAGATGGTGGAAGAGGTTCAAGCTATGCATGAAATTTTTCAAGCCAATATTATTGAATCGCCGCCGTGCATGCATTTTACTCAAGTGCCTTGGAGTTTGTAAATACTTAAGAGCTTGATGATCCGAATAAACCACAAACTCTCATTGAATCAAGTAATGCTCCCACTTCTCCATAGCTTGAATAACTGCATACAACTCTTGCTCATAAGTCAACCACTTTTGTCGAGCTTCATATAGCTTCTCACTATGAAACGCCATGGGTCTACCTTCTTGTGACAAAACAGCCTATATCCCAGTTCCACAGGCATCACATTCTAATTTAAAAACTTAATCAAAGTTAGGTAAAGAAAATATCGAGTTGGTTGTCAATTTCTCCTTAGTAACATTAAAGCTCTCTTCCGCCTCCTTAGTTCACTTGAACGGACCTTTATTCAAGCAATTCGTTATTAGTGTCACAATACTACTAAAATCTCTAACAAACCTCTTATAGAATGTCGCCAATCCATGAAAACTTCGAACCTTGGTCAAAGTATTTAGTCAAGGCCAATCCCTAACCGCCCTAACCTTGTCTGGTCAACATGAATCCCATCCGAACTCACAATGTAACCAAGAAATAGAAGTTTATTAGTAGAAAAGTACACTTCTTTAAATTAAAAAAAATTATTTTCCTTTAAAGCTTTCAAAACCGCTCGTAAATGATATAAGTTCTCCTTCTCTGTTTGGCTATAGACCAAAATATTATCAAAATACACTATCACGAACTTACCTATAAATGGCCTAAGAACTTAAGTCATTAAACGCATAAAAGTAATAGGCACATTAGATAACCCAAATGGCATAACAAGCTATTCATTCAACCCATCCTTCGTTTGAAAGTGGTCTTCCATTCATCACCTGGTTTAATCTGAATTTGATGGTAGCCACTCCTCAAATCAATCTTAGAAAACAATTAGTCACCCGAAAGTTGATCTAACAAATCATCAAGACATGGAATAAGAAAAGATACCTTACAGTGATCTTGTTGATGGCACGACTATCCACGCACATCCTCAAACTTTCGTCCTTCTTTGGTGTAAGAAGCACCAGAACCGCACAAGGACTAATGCTTTCTTGAATGTGGCACTTTTTCGACAATTCTTCAACCTTTTCACGCAAGATATCTAACTTTTTAGGACTCATTCGATAATGAGGAAGATTAGGCAAACTTGCTTCGGGAATCAAGTCAATTTGGTGTTGAATATTCCTCAAAGGTGGTAAAGAATCTGGTGTATCGTCTGCAACAACTTTGCTAAATTCTTCAAGCACGGGTCTAATCACTTCCAGAACTACATTCTCCATACCATCTTCAACTCCTTTAACAACAAAAGCATATGAAACTCCCATTTCCTTCCTTTCTATTTGAAACTCCTTTGGTGATGAAACCAAAGTCACCAAAGTCTTGCTCTCCAATTTTTTCTCGGGAAAAGAGACGCCTATAGAGGTAACATAGCAATAGTTTTTCCACTCCATTTAAACACATACATATTAGACTTACCTCGATGTGTAGCATCCACATCATGTTGCCATGGTCTTCCTAGCAAAACATGACATGCCTTCATATCTACAATATTGCACGTAACCAATTCGTTGTAATGCTTCCTAGTTGCAAGAGGAATTTTACAAATTTCGATTACCTTTACAGCTGGTCCCTTCTTAGTCCTAGACACCAAATTCTCATAACTCCATCCATCAATAATAATCAAGCAAACCTTTTCCTTTACCAAGCACTTACTTTGAAAAATCTTGTCACGTTGCAAAGAATCACTAACCTTAGACGAACACAAAGTCCGTTGGATGACATAAGTGAATTGTTCCGTTTCGCCTTCCTCGGCCTTGGTGTACTCCAAACCTTCTACTTCTTGAAAAGCCACATCATCAAACACTCCTTCTTTGTCTCCATGCTCCGCATAGTAGGTAGCTCGATTAAGACATACAATAGATCTATGCCCCGATTCACCACACCTAAAACACGTCGCACCCGTTGGTTTAGCATAAGGGTTAGAATTGACCCGTTGCTATCTTTTAACTTGTCTATGCCACTTCCACTAGCCTTAGAACTTGAGGTTGTAGTAGTAGTACTAGGAAGGGTGATTTGTCTTTGATTAGGCCGACTACCATAAGTATTTGAACTCTCTCTAGTTGAACGCCTATACGCAATTCCGGGTTTAGAAGCCATCGTCCCCGCCTTCATTGCCAAGTTATGAGCTTGATCTATGGACCAAATCGAAATCAAACTTAACATCTCTTGAATTGATGAATTTAAACCACTTATATACCTAGCCGCGGGTTGTTCCTCCGTCTCCCTCAAATTACAATGGACTTGTAACCTCAAAAACTCACCCTTATATTTGGCTACGGTTCTCTTACCTTGAACATAATTATGATATTGTTGGTACAAAATTTGCTCAATATCCGAGGGTAAAACCTACATTTGATCATTCTTTTCATCCTCGTCCAAGTATCCACGGGTCACTTACCATGTGTCGTACGATTGTCATGTTTACATTGCCACCAAGCTCCCACTCCTCCACGCAATCTGTAAGCCACAATCTTAGTTTGCTCTTCTTTGGGAACATCCATGATGTCAAAGAACTTGTAAACCTCGTACAACCAATCTAGCACCGCTTCAATGTCAAGATTTCCAACAAAGTTGGGAACCTCGGCTTTGACACGATAACCTTGTCACTCACCATACCCACAAAGATTATCATTCCTTCCAACCACAACCCTGTGTCTTCTATCGCCTCCCCTAAGACCTCAATTGAACACCTCATGGGTTTCTTCTCCTTCCTCATCTGAAGACTTGATGCCCCAACGAAGTGAAAACAACCAAATACTATTTAGTAAATAAAGCTAAGGTAACTTTGATCTAATAGCATTCTTTAACACTCATTAGGCAACCATAGCACATGCTCTAGGCATCTGTTGTTAACAAATTAATAATGTATGTGTTTTTTACACGTGGATGACGAGTCTTTAACTCAGATATACACAGCTTACGGGGATATTATGATAACTAATTTTTTAGCTGCTTTCATTGCCACCTTTAAAGATTGTAGCTAGTGAGGTTTGAACATAATATCACTTACAAAGACATCAGAGTACCTGGTGGTGTTGTTTATCTTTTGTTACCAAACAACTAATATTACTTTTTATTTCAACTTTATATTCTTAGGGTGTTTTTGTTTCATTGAGATGTTCTAGGTCTTAATATGACTATAACATCTTACTGTTAAGAGGTGGTTATAAAGTCTGAATCTGAATGAAATAATGTCTATGCCGTATATGCTACGAATCAATTTTTGGTTGTTTTCTAAGCTTGTCTACGCCATAGTGGATTTCTCTCCTTTACGCCGTAGACGTATCGACAACATATTTCCTTATTTTAGTTAAGTCGGTTTTAGACGTGTTTTTATTAGTTTTTCCACAAGTTTTGTTTTCCTATAAATATAGGGATTGGGTTGATTCTTTAGACATTCAATAATCAATAGTATTCTTGACTTTTAGTCTTCAAATCCTTGCGATTTGGTTTAACCCGTGTAAGGGTTTTATTCACGCTTCTGTTCTATGTCAGGTTAGCATCATTTTAGCAAAAGTGTTTGTCTTTGGAAAGGGTCTATTTATGAAAAGGGTCTTTATAAGCACTGTAACACATATGAACCATTCTATTGTAATCCATGGTCTATTAATATACTAGCTTCAAGGCCCGCCCGATGGGCGGCTAGCTTCAAAAATTAAAATTAGTCACATATTTTTTAAGATATCGTTAAACTTAATATAATGTTCACAATAAAAATAAGCTTCTGTGAGGCATAATCCTAAAAGGAAAAAGATACATATCAATTATGGTTGGGTAAAATAAAAACGAACAAAAATACTCATAATCTATGAAGAAACTTTTTATACACAATGTTTGTTGTAGCATTTGTGTAGTTAAAATGCTCGATACATTGATGTTAAAACAAAAAATAAGTTCATATTCTTAATAACCGTAACAAAATACATATACTCTATTGTGGATAAAAAATAGAAAAAAAAATAAACTTATAATTACGAAGAAGTTGCTTAATAGATTTTGTTGTAGCTGTCATCTTTGTCACAAGACAATAATTTTAGACATCTCTTGCTTTTTAACCCTTGAAACGGCTACAATCATGTTTAACTTGCTTAGTACACCGAGACTATATTGGGAATGAGAAATAGGAGGTCCATATGATATTATTATACACACCCTTATACCCTCATGTGAGAAGCGGATTCAATACTTTTACCTTCACTGTTTACTAATTTTATTCCGTACAAATTGAACAAAGTGTTAGAAGGTCAAACGACCTGCCTATATTTACGTATACAGTGTGAAACTAATGTGCTATTTATAGGTTGTTAAAAGTTTAAACGTATCCATGATGATATAGCCATTATTCTCCTTTTTTTTTTTTTTTTTTAATGTGAAGTTGAAAATATGATCTCAAGGACATACTCAAGTTATTAGCGGAAGGCCAGAAACAACAATGCAAACAACCATATCAAAATTGTCACCAAATTATTGCAAATACCAGAATTGTCACTCTATACTGCAATTTCTTGGACATCCATACTTAATATCAATGTTGCAAAAATCGTGAATCGGTACTGAGGCGGTCGAAGGCCTTGTAGCGATTTTTAGCCGATTAATCGGCCCTAAACCTTGTAATCGCTGATTAATCGGCCGATTACCTTGTAAATCTCTCCAAGTTCCAGGGCCTTGTAGCTTGTAATCGCCGATTAATCGGCCTTGTAGGCCGATTTTTGCAACACTGCTTAATATTAAGAATTGAAAGTCAAACGCCAACTTTGCATTGGAATGCTTTTCATCACCCTGTAAAATGAGATCAGTCCATATCAATATATGAAAGCAACACAAAAGAGAGAAAAAAAAAAACACACACACACATTGTTAAATATCCACTATGCAAGGTGGTGGTTCTTCTAAAAGGAAATCCATGCATGACGATGGAGTAGATGTCCAATTCCGTGGTGTCCAGAAGAGGCCTTGGGGTAAATACACAGCTGAGATATGTGACCCAAACAAAAACGGACAGAGCGTGGCTTGGGACATTTGATACAGCAGAAGAGGCAGCCCGTGCTTTTGACCAAGCCGCCTTCTTCCGGGTCATCTTGTGACACTCAATTTTCCAACCGAGTACCTGTCAAAACTACCCGAGGCTCCTCCTTATAAGTCATCAACACAGCCAAATACATCTTCTACAGGAGGTTCATCAGTGGGGAAAGACAAAAATGTAATCGTACTCGAGTACTTGGATGATCGCCTGTTACATGAGCTTCTTTATAAAACATCCAATGAGGAAATAACCTTTTTTTCTATATATAGCCGCACGTACTATGGGGTATCGATTGATTATGAATCAAGAACGAATACCTTAGCAACAAAAGCAACATTAAGATTTCCATATGGGTGCACATGGGGTTTGTACTTGTGCCCGTCTTTATTTTGTCCTCAGTTTTGACTATCTTTGTGATCATGTGTTAAAGTTATATTAAAATTATAACTATTAAAATTAACTAACGAAAAACAAATAACAATATGTATTTTTCACTAACCCGAGGCTTAATACCTGAATCTCATTAGAGTCGTCTATGGGTAATTACTAAACTCATATCCAAACAGGTCCAATATACCTAAATCTCATTAGAGTCGTCTAAGGGTAATTATTAACAATCTGTTTATCAAAATTTACTTAAATCAAACACCCTCAAAGTTAGCAATTTGGAACTAAATCATACCATTATATCCAAACCCAATAAGCAGATATTCTTTTAATAAGCAATCTGAATATAAATAAAACAAAAATAAAATAAAAAGTGAGAAAGGACATTGAGATGGACGAATTAATTGGCAGATGGTGGTGCAGTTAATGGTTGGTTTGGTGAGAGTGTGGTGATTACAACGGTGGTGGTGGGTCAGAATGATTAGGGAACAGGGTTTGGAGTTGTAGCGGCAGGTGGTGATTCAACCTCATTGACTGGTTGTGTTGTAACATCTTCTGAGCTTGAAATAAAAATTCAAATACTCTCCACAAACACATATTGAGATCCATTATTATCATCAAAGAGAGGAAGAAAAAAAAGGTAATAGAAATAACTTACAGTCCACCAATGGCTATAGAAGCTCCAACAACAAAAACAGGTCCTCCTTTAGCTCCATGGTACATCACCAACCTACTACCATACCAACTCAAAAATGACCATAACAGCAAATATGAAATACATGTTAAGCTAAAAACTTAAGCATGACCAACCTCCATGGTACAAAGACAAATTCATATATGAAATACATGTTTGAGCTAAAAAGTTGTTAAGCATGAATGTTATGTTATACTTGCTCTCCTTTTTTGTAGTCTCTTTTAGCATAGAAGCAGTATGATTTCAAATACACCATTGGTGAGGGCCTAAGTGATTCAGCAGTTGAATTTTAAGATAAAAATCGCTCTACATCAGGTAAAGCATAAATGAAGAAGTCACTGACCAGAAAAAAACAACCAACAACAACCCATGATATATGCACTGTGCAGAAGATATCTTCACACCATGGTAATAAATATCATCATACATCCTG
>LBNU01039318.1:4014-21052 GCA_014162995.1 Artemisia annua
ATAGGAAAAACCGTCCTATGATGCGCCTAAACCGGAGGGATCTACCCAAGGACATCACCAATAGTTAGAAGTTAGAAGTCCTTAGGTATGATATAACAAAAGGAGAAAAGAATGAAAGGAGAAAGAAGGGGTTGAAGAATTAAAAAGAAAATGAATGAAAAAGGTGAAAAGAAATAGCCCTCCATTTTATCAACCATAGGTCAGACACCGGGTTCAATTCATATGCTACTGGTCGTTGCTAAAGCGACACCGGTATTGAAGATAAAAGACGTCATGGACCTAGTGACGCAATGCACCTAAACCTTCTTAGCCACTCAGGCATCTCTCAAAAGATGTTTGTTTCATTCTCACGGGGAACCAGTGTAATCTATCGATCATCTATTAGAGATGGTTGATATTGAAACAGGAGGCCCTTTGCTCCATGCCTCCGCATAGGAAACCAAATGTGCACCTATCGAGTCTAGAGCCACGAGATAACATAAAAGATCTCTTAGGAACACAAAAATCTTCTACACTAAGTGTCTTGCATCAATGGACACTAAGTGTAAATTATCGAGTCCTTCGCAGATCTTAGCAATCTGCCTTGAACGTTTATGAGGGATTTACTTAGGTATTTCTCGAATGATTGAACGGAAATCCTGCCAGGGTCAACATCAAACAGCCCTGACAGCAGGTCACTTCGGTGATTCCTTGTGGATTACGCTTAGTGTGTTCGATGGTTTCAAACGGTCTACAGTCGTGGGGTGATCTCCAGCGACTCACCTAATCGTGGGTGTGCGTATGCATGTCTGTGTAAGCCCCCTAGGGGGTATCCGATTAGGAACGGCCTTGGTAAGGATTAGAAGGAGTCTTCACACTATGCTGTTGACAAATTCTAACTCCAAACCTGTAAGTACCGGATGTTTTATTGCTAACTGTTTCATTTCAGGTACAACAACCATCCTGAACACCGGCTTCCACATGCTCATACTTACATCTCAACAAAATGGAAGCTCTCATGAAAGATCGAAGCAACATGAATGCCAAAGGTAGATTCCATGCCAAAAGAATCTACAAAGTGATAAAGACAAACGATCTTAAGTGCAACACCGTCTAAAGAAGTATTCTACGTCAACACAAAGAATCTTCACATATGAAAAGAGAGCTCCTCACTTATGAAAGTTTCAACCGTCAAAGGTGTATGAGCATGTCGGAATGATGCAGATCCTCTGGAGTCAAAGAATGTGACGAATGGCAGATTACCACATCAGATTTATCATTATCCCATCAACAACAAAGAACAATAACACCCATTCTATCTGAGGGAAGATTGTTAAGAACTAAGAACGATGAATCATTTCTACATAATTATTTTTGAAGACGTCCAAAGCTATGAATGCTACAACTAAAGTGCAAAGACAATAAGACGTCAAGCAACCTCAAATGACCGTGACTAACATCACTTCTTCAACAACCGATCCTTAGGGGGAGATTGTTAGAACCTAAGTTTATCTACATTTTATCAAGTCTCGGTTATTTCCATCATTGTAATAGGTTGCTAAGTTATTTATGTTATATATGGAACTTGTATGTCAATGGACACGTCCAATGGGCATTAAGCCCATACGTTTAGTGAAAGGAAGGAGAAAGAGAGTGTTGCCCTAGCTCCTCTCCTATAAATAGGAATATGATGTAAACATATTTCTTGTTGGTTATTTCATTTACATAAGGAAACTCTTGCACTTTAATTCTTCATATTTGATCTAATCAACCAAACTCTATTTCTCATCTCATTTCTATCAAATCTATACTTGTGTTTACAATATGGTGACCTAACAGGTCCCATCCTACAACAATTCTACATCCCTTCCTACTGTCAACAGTATTAGAGACCCATCTCCGATTACCAAATACCTCATTACATACATCATTCACAAATTTCTTTCTTAAATGTGTTTCAATGATACTACACATATTAATATTATTACTCCTAATAAAACTTTTGACTTTATTTTTACTAAAGGAATTGCACATTCCTTTAATGTTCCAAGAAGCAAGTTTGATCACCATAATTAAACAAGATTAGAGGTTGATGCAGTAATACCTTGCAACTGAGAAACACTTCCCTCATCAACATTTGACACCGTATTCTTTGTCATGAATTTTGCATTGTCATGGACTTCCTCAGCAACCTCATCATGTGTACCTTCCATAACATCCTCATAAAATTTGTCCTTCATCATCTTCTCCAATTTATTACCAACCAAAGACTCAAACTGTTGAATCATCTCATCTGTCCAAGTGCTCCTTACTTCATTAGTTAAAACATTATTGGACAGAAAAAATAACTCAACTTTAGCAGCTTGTTTCTCTTTAACCCACCCATCAATTTTACTCAACTCATTGCTATAAATTCCATCAACTTATATGAATGAGACTGCAGTAAGCTATCAATGGCATACACGTCGTCTTTTTTTCGCCAACAACCAAAACTTTAAAAGAACGTTCTTGTAATGTTTTAAAGGAACGTTCATTTGAAACTCCATAGCTATCTGTACTTTGAGAGTTTTGGGAATAGCTATGTCTATAAGACATATTTTTAACACAGTGGTACAGAAGACACGGAGTGAAAAATAAATGGAGGTGAAGAAAATAGGATATTCCAAATATAGAAGGGAGTTGAGGTGGGATGAGATGTAATATTATGATAATATCACTAATACAATGATACCGAAATCTTTTATATATCAGCCAAATTAGTATAAAAAAGTAAATGCTTTGATCAAATGTAAGACCCATCTGTTAATAAAGTTAATAGAAGTATGCTAAGAATTCCTTAGTCAAATGATTATTTTTACTCTGACCAATATATGATAATAGTTGTAATATCTAAGATTATCGTAATTAACAGTATCTTATGTGAATGATAAAATGAATCATATTATGATAATTCAGGAACTCGTATCTCGTATCTTTTAGATAATAAAAGAAAACCTCACCAACGGGCTTTGATCCGGTGGTACTTTGTGTGATGATTATGTCTCCACCTAAAATATTGCAGGTAAGTTTCAGAAATGATGATAGTGAGATTGTTGTGATTGTGTAAAAATGTGTATATTGTAGCTGTGTGTGTGAATTTGATTTTTATAAAAAGAAAAAAAAATATCATTTTGAGGATATTACAAATTAATGAATCTTTATCGTTGTTAAATTAAATTAATTGTGAGCGCAGACTAGCTACGTGCTTGGATACGGGTTCTTTTTTTAGACTTAAGTAACATTAATTTCTATATTATGTTTTGTATAATATAATTATAATTAATTATAAATAACTTTAAAAGAAGAAACTTCAAAATGATAATACTTGCAAAATGTCTAGATCTAGTGCATTCACTAACTCAATTTAAAGTCATTACAGTTGATATGGATGTAACTTTTGTAGCTAAGATTGGTGCTAACAAATGTCCTTCATATGCTTGTCTCGAATTCGTATAATGAAACCATTATATGCTTGAACCTTGTGCGATCAACTAAACTCATTTCATAGAAAATCGATGAAACCATTATATGCTTCTCGTTGGTTTGATGAATAGGTATCATGAATTGAACCTTGTCCAGCAATGTTTTGGGGACTAGATCCATTCATCCGTGGGGAACCTCTTGCAGCTTGATTGGTCATGAGATTTTCTTATGTGTGGCATCCGTTGAGTGACAAAGTAAGATCAGTAATCTTACTACTCCTATGATCAGTAATCTTACTACTCCTATCTTCATCTGTTGATGGCATACGTCCATGCTTTATTACAATTTCTCTTTCACGACTCTTTAACGGAGCTAACACTTGTCCCTTTTCTTTAATTTCCCCTCTTCTACCATGACATCTCTGGCACATGAGAATATGATTTTGTTAGCAATTAGCGAAGATAAAACTAATAATATACTTGAAGAAAATGATATATATGTAACTGTTTTTTTTATACCAATCGAGAGTAAGTGTGAGACTTCAAGTAAGATAGCTAAGTTGTAAAATAGCAATTATATTTAAATTTAAGAGTAAATTACTCCATTGGTCCCTAAACTTATGCCGGATTTCATACGACATCCAAAAACGGGAATTGTTGCTTTTTTAGTCCAGGATCGAGAAAATATTACGTGGCTGGTCCAATTTTTTAATGATCGTTAGTTTTTCTCGTTATCTTCAGTCAAATGCCAGGCACATGAGGGTAGGGTTGGTCTTTCACTGTTTTTGTCATTTAATTCATTTTTTTAATTTTTACTTTTTTTGTCTTTTTATTAATTTGTTTTTAGTTTTTTTGTTTGTCCTTTTTATAAGTGGGTTCTACTAACACTACCAACAGACAATATCTAACTCAAACACCTCTTTCTTCTCCCTCCCCACTCTTCTTCAAGCTCCATCTCTCTTCACTATTGTCACCACCGTCACTCACCACAACCATCTTTGTCACCATTAAATATTTATTTTTATGTCCTTCAATTAAGTTCTCTCTCTACTAAGATTATCTCTTTTTAAAGTTTCATAGTCGCCATCGTCACCAAGAACATACAAAACACACAAAAAGTTTATTTTTTAAACCCATAAACCAACCATCCCCTCTACAAAAAGTCTCACCAGATTCTTGTTAGGTAACATCGAGTTAGATAAAAAACTGAAACTTGTAGATTAAATATTCAAATTTCCAGCCATTTTTAATCTTCATATTTTCCGGCCAACATAAAACTACATATCACAAAGCCTAAAACTCTAATAACTCATCATGTGCATAACACAAATTTAAAACCAAACTCAAATATAAGGAAATTCATTAAACTGAAGACAAACACAACTAAAATTATATTGAATCTTTAACGATCTTTATTATCTACAGTTATCCATCTTCATCATTACCCACCACCATCAATTTATTTTTAAAAGACACATAACAAATCAAATCAAAACACTTAATTCAAGATCTATAAAGATCAAAGAAACACCCGTTACACCTATAAAACATCCTCGTCTCCATCTCCATATCTACACTAGCCACCATCTCCACCTACCGCCAAACCACAACGACCACAGTTAACCATCTCCATGCACCACAACCGCCGACTGTGACCACCATAGATTTGGCGACCAACACTTCCATGCAACCCATCGCAGACAATTACAATGTGAGTTTTGTGTGTCAAAATGGTTTTGAGTTTTGACTGTGTTAGTTTTTGTTTTGGGTTTGTCGAATGTAATCTGTGAAAGGCAATTAAATAAATCAATTTAATCTAAAACTAGTTTTTTTGATTTATTTAGTTGTGTTAAAGAAAGTCTAGTGTGAAGGTGATGATATTTGGTATGTGGATATGTAAACTGTGTGTGGGATAAAAAGGCAATAAGAGGAGTATTTGTTTCATTTTATGTACCTGATTAATGAATAAATTTTTTATCATATTTAAAGACTTCTCTGAAAAAACATACATAAGATTTGACTAAAGACTATCATGTACCCAATTAATAGACAAAAACAAAAACAAAAAAAAACAAAAAGAAGCATGAAATGACCAAAAAAACCATCGCTGAGGAGGGATGGTTGTGATGGGTGACGGTGGTAACATTCGTGAGGAGGGATGGAGGTTGTGATGGTAGTGGTGGTGGGACCCACTTATAAAAAGGACAAACAAAAAAATTAATAAAAAGACAAAAAAAATAATTAAATGACAAAAACAGTGAAAAGACCAACCTACCCTCATGTGTATCTTTATGTGCCAGCCATGTGACTGAAGATAACGAGCGAAACTAACGATCATTAGAAAATTGGATCAGCGGGGTAATATTTCAAGATCGTGGACTAAAAAAAGCAAGAATTCTCGTTTTTGGATGTCGTATGAAATCCGGCATAAGTTTAGGGATCAAAGGTGTAATTTACTCTAAATTTAAAGAAGGTTACAAATTGTGGAAGGACCAATCAAATAACTTAAAAAATTGTGAATGAAATTATCTTATTGTAGACTTACTTACTTGATTATTGGGCCGCCTGGATTTTTCTATATCAATGCTTATTTCTAACAGATTGACATTGTAGATCCAAAATTATCACATTTTGAAGTATCCGAAGAGACTTTGGAAACTAAGTCTTAAGATAACTAGTCCGTAAACGTGAGCCTTATTTCACTAGTAGTAAAGTTTATAGAGCTTGTGTGTTGCATCAAAATCTTTGTTGAGTAGTGGCATGGTCGAGTCAGCCTTGAGCAAGTTAAGCAAAAATATAAAATAAAAAAGGTACAAACACTAACTCCTGTATAACTTTTAAATATGAAAATCTAACCTTTAGATGACTAGCAACCTGCATTCTTGTAAGACTAGGGACATTCATAAGCTGAAGAATCTTCATGGGATAGCATCCTGATACAAAACACAATGATTTTAGTGACAGACAAATGAGTAGAGTAACTATTGGAAATACAAATATTAAAAGATGACAGTTATACTTCCTTCCCCAAGCTGCCTTGTTGCGCTAATGAATTTAGTATGAAGTTCCACGGTCCACTCGATGTGATTCCTCTTCGTAATGTCATAAACATCATTATCCTCGGAGGATTGATTACTTGTTATATCATCCTTCCTTGGGGAGCCTCTTTCCCTCCTTTTACTCCCACAACTTCTACTCTCCTGTAAATTAGTTTGAACTCTTGTGGCAACATTATGAGATATAGTCTTGTTTTTACATTTTCCATGCTTAAGCATTTTCTCTTTGATGACATGTTGACGTATAAGCATTATTACATTGACGGTTAATGGCTTTTTCAGGACAAGAAAAGCTCCACTCTTCAAAGCTTCAAATTGGAAGTCATCGTCATCTTCCTCGGACATCACTTGAATATAGATCAAGTTAGAAATTACATGAATATGTGTTTTTAAAACAACAATTTCATTAAAAGTTAGAAGAATAAATTTGAGAGCAGTGCTACTAAAAGCTCACCCATCGTTTGTAATTCCTTGATATCTGCTGATCTTAGAAATGTATGAATATCCATATTAGTAATCTCCCTATCTACGAGCAAGAGGTCATACTCATTCTTCTTCTCCGACAACAATTTTAAAGCCGCACAAGCATTGTGAATGCAAGTATCTAACAAGAGCAACATGAGAAAGGATATGATTTATCTATGAATTGAAGATGGTAAGTATAAGACTATATATAGGTTAAAAATACCAAAATATGCATATACAAACCTTCGGCATCCGTAGGAGCTTTTAAAGCCATATGCATGTGTTTGAAGAAGTTATTATTTTGATTCATATTTTTTTGGGGGGGCTTGTCTAACCGTAGCTAAACTCGAACTTTCCTTTTAAGTTAGGAAATGCATTTAATGCACATTAATTAAAAATATAAATTACCTTAACTACATATGATTTTTAATTTAATTAATTCAACGTTTCTTTTTTTATGCATGCAAAGTTCCAAACCATTTATGAGTTGCAACATGAAAATAATAGATATACGCATTGTCCTCTATTCTTTCTACCATCAACCCAAAAAATTGAGGGCACGTGTATATTGAGCCTATTGGCCAATAAAAATCAAAATTTTGTCTTCAATTTAGTCAAAATCGCTAATTAAAATTTGTCTTGGAATCATATGTAGAATTTTTTTGTTACTATAACGTTACATTCCAATGTTACGTTCCTATTGATCAATGAGATCTACAATTAACTCCAAACTTTGAAAAGGAATCGACCTTTTAAGGAGTTATGTGTAAAACTATTATGTTTCATAATCTTTGATAAGTTCCAAAATTGAACAAATTCCCCTTTACCAAAAAGTTTCCTAAATGAAACAGTTATTTTTATTAACATAATTTTTAGGGATAATTATCAAAATAGCCCGGTTGCCCTGCGGCTGGGCATTTTTAGCCCGATTTTTAAAAATTCTCGATTTAGCCCGGGTTGCCCTAGGCAACCAGCGTATAGCCAACCAAAAACTGACAAGTGTCCTCCAGTTGCCCAAAATAAACAAAATTTACCCAAAATACACAAAGTTGCCCTAGAAAATGACACGTGGCATCCTGTAGGTGGCTATGCATTAGTTGCCCGGGGCAACCTGGGCTAAATCGAGAACTTTCAAAAATCGGGCAAAAAATGCCCAGCCGCAGGGCAACTGGGCTATTTCACTATTTATCCATAATTTTTAATACCAAGACTCTCGTATACATAGGGGGTTATAAATATTGAAAATGAAGCATAATTTTTAACTACTTTTAACACCTAAATCTGGGCTACCCTATGATTTTCATGGGTTCATACGAGCAACCTCTAGTAATACTTTTTAAGTAATACAAAAGAGCTGTACACGTGAATTTATAATGCAACGACTTATGATTTGTATTCATTGTCTTCCTATTTGAATATTATGTCACGATAGCTCAATTTACATCCCACACCCCAAAACAACATGTACACACATGTATATGAATATCAAAATAGAACTACAAACTTTAAATTAAACTAATTTTGATACCAAACCCATGTATGCATGGGGTCATAACTAAACTTCGGGATTAAAGTATACAATTATTACAATCTAAAAATCGTATATCACCGTGTATGACATTTTAAGGTGAAACTAAATTCAAAATTATTTGAAGTATCACATGAAGGAAATCTTGTTGAATTAGACCACCCTGGAAGAGTTTATGGCACGCATCTAATCAATTTTAGCATTTAAATTTGAACGAAGAAAATGATGTTAACTGTCAATAATATAACACTGCATATAGTAAACCAAAATGAAAATGATGCGTCAATATGAAATGCTTTCAACAAACCTTAAGTTTTCAGAAAAGAAAAACATTTATGGCGATTCTTACCTTCATACGAATGAGACTGCAGCAAGCTAGCAATGGCAAACACATCGTCCTTTTTTTCGCCAACAACTAAAACTTTAAAAGAACGTTCTTGTAATGTTTTAAAGGAACGTTCATTTGAAACTCCATAGCTATCTGTACTTTGAGAGTTTTGGGAATAGCTATGGCAATAAGACATTTTTTTAGCACAGAGGTATATAGAAGACACAGAGAGAAAAATAAATGGATGTGAGGAAAATAGGATATTTCAAATATAGAAGGGAGTTGAGGTGGGATGAGATGTAATATTATGATCACATCACTAATACAATGATGCACAAATCTTTTATACACCAGCCAAATTAATTAAAAAAAAATTAAATGCTTTGGTCAAATGTAAGACCAATCTGTTAATAAAGTTAATGGAAATATGCTAAGAATTCTTTAGTCAAACGATTATTTTTACTCTGACCAATATATGATTATAGTTGTAATATCTAAGATATTATCATAATTTACAGTATCTTCTTATGTAAAGGATAAAAGTGAATCATATTCTGATAATCCAGGAACTCGTATCTTTTAGATAATAAAACAAAACCTCGCCAACGGGCTTTGATCCGGTGGTACTCGTGTGATGATTATGTCTCCACCAAAAATAATATGGGTAAGTTTCATAAATGAAGATTGTGAGATTGTGTAAAATGTGTATATTGTAGTTGTGTGTGTAAATTTGATTTGTAAAAAAGGAAAAGAAAATCATTTGGAGGATATTACGAATTAATGAATCTTTATCATTGTTAAATTAAATTAATAGTGAGCCCATACTAGCTACGTGCCTGGATATGGTTTCAGAAAGAACAAAAAATACATAAGTATTTTGGAGTTTCTTTCTTTTAGACTTAAGCACAAAATAACATTATATTTTATATTATGTCTTGTATAATACAATTCTAATTAATTTAGATATTTCAAAAGAAGAAACATCAAAATGATAATACTTGCAAAGGGTCTAGAGCATTCACTAATTCAATTAAATTCATTAAAGTTCATATGGATGTAACTTTTGTAGCTAAGATTGGTGCTAACAAATGTCCTTCATTTGCTTGTCTCGAATTGGTATAATGAAACCATTATATGCCTGAACCTTGTGCGATCAACCACACTGATTTCATACAAAATCGATGAAACCATTATATGCTTCTCGTTGGTTTGATAAATAGGTATCATGAATTGAACCTTGTCCAATAATGTTCTGGGGACTAGATTCATTCATCATTGCGGAACCTCTTGCAGCTTGATTGGTCATGAGATTCACTTCTGTGTGGCATCCATTGAGTGACAAAATAAGATCAGTAATCTTACTACTCCTATCTTCGTATGTTGATGGCATACGTCCATGCTTTATTACATTTTCTCTTTCACGACTCTTGGTGATTTCCTTGTTCTCGAGATCACTTTGATGGGGATTTTCAAGTCTCGAAAGATGGTCGACGGCTAGGTTCTCCACTCTTTTCTTATCACGAATTTTAACATCGTATTCTTGAAGGAGGAGAACCCACCGAAGTAATCGTGGCTTAGCATCTTGCTTTGCCAAAAGGTATTTAAGGCCCGAATGGTCAGTATACAATATGGTCTTCGTCAAGACGAGATAAGGTCTAAATTTCTCAAATGCATAAATGACGGCTAATAACTCTTTCTCAGTGGTCATGTAATGAGTTTAAGTATCGGTCATCGTCTTGCTCGCATAGTGTATTGGTTGAAAGTATTTGGTCTTATGTTGCCCCAAGACCGCCCCGATAGCATAATCACTAGCATCACACATAAGTTCAAAGGGAAACTCCCAATCGGCGGCAACCAATATCGGACCTTTCGTAAACTTCTTCTTAAGAATCTCAAATGCTTCGATGCTTTCATTAGAGAAGATAAACGGAGATTCTTTTTCAAGAAGGTGGGTCAAAGGTCGAGCAATTATAGAAAAAGTCTTGAATAAATCGTTGGTAAAAGCCGGCATGACCGAGGAAACTTCGGATTCCCTTGACGGTCTTGGGATGAGGTAGCTTTGCGATCACATCGACTTTAGCTCTATCGACCTCAATCCCGGCTTTAGATATCTTATGGCCAAGGACAATGCCCTCTTTGACCATGAAATGGCATTTCTTCCAATATAGAACCAAATTGGTGTCTTCCCACCATTTAAGCATTTTCTCTAATTGGGAGAAACAAGTCGTAAAAGAATTTTCGTAAACCGAAAAGTTGTCCATAAAGACCTCCATTGTTTTCTCGATCATATCCTGAAATATGGCCTTCATGCACCATTGGAATGTGCACGGAGCATTACATAAGCCAAAGGGCATACGTCGACAAGCAAACGTCCCATAAGGGCAAGTGAAGGTGGTTTTTTTTTGTCTAACGGGCCAATAGATATTTGAAAGTAGCCGGAAAAACAATCAAGAAAACAATAGAACTCATTTCCCGCTAGACGTTCGAGCATTTGATCCATAAAAGGGAGCGCGAAATGGTCTTTACGGGTAGCATCATTGAGTTTACAATAGTCGATACACACTCTCCATCCGGTGACGGGACGTGTGGGAATAAACTCATTATTTTCATTTGTTACAACGGTCATTCCACCCTTCTTAGGAACACAAATAGTCATGACTTACACACAAGCCGGATACAATTACAATATTTACAAATGAGAGAATAGGAGGAAGAAGAGAATCGTAACACTTGTTACGTTTGTGTGTGGACTCATATAACACTTCGATTCTTGACGACTTCGAGTGTTCTTCTCTTGCACTTTGATATAGAGGATGAGAGAATCAATTATAAACATATACCGACATATTATAGTGATCAAAAAAGGAAGAAAGAAAGAACATAATGTTTTTGTGCTAAGAGGGTTGTTTTTCTGAAAAGGAATAGTTCAGTATTTATAGCCGTCAGGAGGAGCGTGGACAGTCCCTTATATAGGTGATGGTCCTTTATCCCTAAGGGACCGTCAGTCCATTTAAGGGACCGTCCCGACAGGCGCTCATCTTTTTGTCCTGACGTGGTGAAAGTTTATCCGGTGAAAAACTTAACTGTTTTGGTGGGAAATATAGCTGTTAGACTATTTGAATTTGAATTTATTTTCTTAATAAAATATTTCTTTAAAAATACAAAAATTTTGTGAAAAATGTTTTGTCATACATAAAAATGTAAGTTTTAGTGAAAATAAAATCTTTAATCACTTTACTAGTGTCAGTATAGAGTTTGTTCATACCTGAAGTGATCTTGTAGTAGATACGTGGAAGAAACGAGTTTCCTCGATTAAAAACTTATTAACCGTAACTTTACGTAACATGTTTTTATATTTTGTGATTATCAAAACGTATGAAGACCGAAAAATGCAAATAATGTTTTTGACATTATTTGTATTAACAAGTTGCAAACATTCTTTTTGTATTTTTTGGAAAAATTTCTTAATATATATGAGATAGACTTAAGTGTAAAACTACTTATAATTTTATAATTGTCAAAAAAAAAATTCTTAACTTCAAATTTTTATAGACAACTTTCTTTATTAGAATATAGTACATATAAATAAATAACAATATTTCTTCCCTTCCTTTATTATTATTAAATATTTCTCCTCTCATCTAGGAAGTAATTAACACATATCATTGGAATAATAGAAGTATATAATTGACGAGGCGACATAAACCCGTGTGTTGCACCGATTGGTTTTGGGTTGAATATATATGTGTTTTGTACTTAATGTTAGTGCATACTGTTGAATAAGCAAATGGTGGAATTTAGATGCCTTATAGAAAATTTTATAGTTTTGTTTTTGTTGTTATTGTTCTTTCATTTTAGTTTATGTAATTAGTTACATGTAAGGTATTGCATTTGATATTATCATAACTTTTGTATTTAAATTAGTTTATTTACATTAAAAGTTACATTCTCTTCACATGTAATCTTTTAATATGAATAAGTTACATAACATGATGGTGAGGCTAAAATATATAACAATGTATAATTTATAAATTCAAAAGCAACCTACTTTGAGTAAATAACATGTTTCGATAACATTGCAACTGATGTTATATCTATTTTGGGTTTGGTTGTTCCTCGATTAATATAAACTATTGAACTCTAGTTTATGTATTAAACTTAACTTTTTAATTTATTATTAATCGGATATAGACCAAACAACCAAATCCAAGTGTACCCGTATTTATTTTATTTTGAAACGACACAACAGATTATGGATAATCAAATGTGATTTGCTATGAGTTTGTTCAAACTTTTTCCATTGTTTTCATAAGTAAATTTATACCTAATTTAGCATTTGGCTTATTGCAACTACAATTGTCATTAGTGTACCTAGCATGATAAGAACATAGTTGTCTCCGTATAAGGAGTAAATAAATTGCAAACTAATTTTAGAGTAAACCAACTGTAGTTGCAACCTTTCTACAATCAATTGCAAACTTAGCACGAAATAGTGAATTAGGAATACATCCAGGGATTGCGAACTAATTTTAGAGAAAATAGTTGTCTCCGTATAAATATTATCACGGGTCAATCTTAGCATAGAATATTTAATACATTTATTTCTTTTTAGTCAACTACCAATCACTATAACCATGGAGCAATTTTCGTATTCAACATGCACTCAATTNAAAAATACTTTTGTGAAAAATGTTTTGTCATACATAAAAATGTAAGTTTTAGTGAAAATAAAATCTTTAATCACTTTACTAGTGTCAGTATGGAGTTTGTTCATACCTGAAGTGATCTTGTAGTAGATACGTGGAAGAAACGAGTTTCCTCGATTAAAAACTTATTAACCGTAACTTTACGTAACATGTTTTTATATTTTGTGATTATCAAAACGTATGAAGACCGAAAAATGCAAATAATGTTTTTGACATTATTTGTATTAACAAGTTGCAAACATTCTTTTTGTATTTTTTGGAAAAATTTCTTAATATATATGAGATAGACTTAAGTGTAAAACTACTTATAATTTTATAATTGTCAAAAAAAATTTTCTTAACTTCAAATTTTTATAGACAACTTTCTTTATTAGAATATAGTACATATAAATAAATAACAGTATTTCTTCCCTTCCTTTATTATTATTAAATATTTCTCCTCTCATCTAGGAAGTAATTAACACATATCATTGGAATAATAGAAGTATATAATTGACGAGGCGACATAAACCCGTGTGTTGCACCGATTGGTTTTGGGTTGAATATATATGTGTTTTGTACTTAATGTTAGTGCATACTGTTGAATAAGCAAATGGTGGAATTTAGATGCCTTATAGAGAATTTTATATTTTTGTTTTTGTTGTTATTGTTCTTTCATTTTAGTTTATGTAATTAGTTACATGTAAGGTATTGCATTTGATATTATCATAACTTTTGTATTTAAATTAGTTTATTTACATTAAAAGTTACAGTCTCTTCACATGTAATCTTTTAATATGAATAAGTTACATAACATGATGGTGAGGCTAAAATATATAACAATGTATAATTTATAAATTCAAAAGCAACCTACTTTGAGTAAATAACATGTTTCGATAACATTGCAACTGATGTTATATCTATTCTGGGTTTGGTTGTTCCTCGATTAATAAAAACTATTGAACTCTAGTTTATGTATTAAACTTAACTTTTTAATTTATTATTAATCGGATATAGACCAAACAACCAAATCCAAGTGTACCCGTATTTATTTTATTTTGAAACGACACAACAGATTATGGATAATCAAATGTGATTTGCTATGAGTTTGTTCGAACTTTTTCCATTGTTTACTTGTGTAGTTTAATTATTTTAATCTATATCAGTATTCTAAGTAACATATTTTTTTCATAAGTAAATTTATACCTAATTTAGCATTTGGCTTATTGCAACTACAATTGTCATTAGTGTACCTAGCATGATAAGAACATAGTTGTCTCCGTATAAGGAGTAAATAAATTGCAAACTAATTTTAGAGTAAACCAAGTGTAGTTGCAACCTTTCTACAATCAATTGCAAACTTAGCACGAAATAGTGAATTAGGAATACATCCAGGGATTGCGAACTAATTTTAGAGAAAATAGTTGTCTCCGTATAAATATTATCACGGGTCAATCTTAGCATAGAATATTTAACACATTTATTTCTTTTTAGTCAACTACCGATCACTACAACCATGATGCAATTTTCGTATTCAACATGCACTCAGTTATTTCTTTTTAACCCCCATAAAAAACTATTTACAAGTTACAATTACTATCATAACAACTCAAAAAAAAATTCAGATCTACACAAAACTGTCTCTCTCTCTCTCTCTCTCTCTCTCTCTCTCTCTCTCTCTCTCTCTCTCTCTCTCTCTCTCTCTTCCATCTTATATATTCAGGCAACCTAAAAATCCCTTAACTCCAAAAAGCCATTGTCGCTCAACACTCTCTTTGATAAGTCAGATCATGGCGGCGGTATCAACATCCCATCATATCCCCGACCTCCAATATCCCGGTGAGGCTTCGTTTTTCCGGCGACACTTTCTTATCCCGATTCGCTATGTTATAGATCTGTGTTGGTTGGTGTGCCTACCATGTGGATGTGGAAGAGGTTAGTGAGTATTGAAAAGAGAAATAAAGCATTCTTAACTTACAGATCTTTGTTCACCTACCTCTTTCACATTCTGGTTATGTCGTTACCTTCGTGGATGATGGGAGGTTCATTCTATTATTCGCCATTTGCTTTGTGGGATTTTCAGTTTTGATTCGTGAATGAGGAAAGTGATTATGTGTGCGTATTTATAATCATCAAAATCCAACTGAAAAGTCACATTTAAAGATTCGTCGGTTTAAATATTTGTAAGCAACCGAAAGGATGAGAATTTACTCTGCAGATGGTTGTATACTCATGGGTTAAATTCGTGTAATTGTAGTTATTGGTGTGCAGTATAGCGGTTGTACCATACTTTCCTTTGTGCACAAATCCTCTCCCACCTTAAATCATTCATGAAAAATTGTATTTATTGGTGTGCAATATGTAGGTTGTACCGTACTTTCTTTTGTGCACAAACCCTCTTGCACATTAAATTAAGGGGTTCAACTATTAGGTATAATAGATAAGTGTTTTTCGTATCAACATTTATCATGGTTAACTTACTTATAAATGCACATATTTACTAATCAATTAATACTTCAAGAGGTTTTACATATTCGACATGTTGAAGTGAAGATGTGTTATAAGGATATATATATATATATATATATATATATATATATATATATATATATATATATATATATATATATATATATATATATATATATATATATATATATATATATATATATATATATATATATATATATATATACATATATATATATATATATATATATATATATATATATATATATGTATATATATATATATATATATATATATGTATACATATATATATATATATATGTATACATATATATATATATATATATGTATATACATATATATATATATATATGTTATACATATATATATATATATGTGTATACATATATATATATATATATATATGTATATATATATATATAAATATGTATACATATATATATATATATATATATACATATTTACATATGTACAACATAGGTGAAAACCTATGCATATGCTACTGTTTTTGATTCCCGAGTCGCTAGCTTGACTCGACCCCGAATTGATTTGTCCTTGGGGAAACCTGAACAACATGTGGGGTATTTTCCCCCACACTAAAGTGTTACACACGGGTGAAAACCCATGGTAAAATTGCTAACATTTTTGTTTCTCGAGTCATTAGCTTGACTCGATCCCCGCATTTATTGGTTCATGGGGAAAGTTTGAAGATCTGGGACAACCATTGTTGGTATATCCTCTCCAAAATAGTGCTTTAACCGATGGTCATTCACCTTGAAATCAGGTCCGTCATTTTGAGATAACTCAACGGTACCATATGGATAGACTTTTGTAATAGTGAATGGACCAGACCAACGGGATTTTAGTTTTCCCGAGAAGATCTTTAATCTTGAATTGAATAGAAGGACTCTATCACCAACGTTGAAAACGCGGTTCTTGATTTTAGAGTCATGAATCTTCTTTGTCTTTTCTTTATAGATCAAAGAGTTCTCGTAGGCCTGATCACGTAGTTCATTTAATTCATTCATTTGAACTTTACGGTGATC
>LBNU01039318.1:22757-34231 GCA_014162995.1 Artemisia annua
TGAGAAATGATAGATGAACCTAAAAATAGACCTAATAATGGACCTAAAGACACGTGTCATCATCCTGATGGCTGCAGACAGGGACCCACTTATTTTACAAGCCATCAGGATCATGCCACATGTTTTTAGGTCCATTTTTAGGTCTCCCTTTAGGTCCATCTATCATTTCTCTATATATATATATCTTCTTAAACGTAATTGTTGAGGCAACACTTAGTCTATGTTGTTGCATGTTATACATGATATACATTTCAAATTCATGTTAAATATTTGTTGGAGCAAAGAGAATGATTACATCTATTTACACATTATTTATTATATTTAATACATATACAGTTAAAGGCTTTAAAATCATTTTTATTAGCTAAGTAAACACGTAAACACTGTCTGCCATTGGGCATGATTTGTGATCTCTACGATTCATGTGATTTTATTTTTGCGTGCATTTGTAATGTTTGCAATATGATTAATTATGTAACGTTATATTTGTTTAAATATGTTAAATATTTGGGTACTATTTATAATCAATAATTTAATCTCATATTAAACTATACACGTATTTATTTATTTTACGCATTTACATTCATTATATATTTGTAACTTACATTTTTAATATCGTTCACATGTTTATTTGAAGTTTTAATTTTTTTTCGTATGTTTTTTTTTTGTATTAATTTTTTTTAAACATATATGGACCTACCAAATCTTTTTTGTTGTGCATGCTTTGTAAGCCCACATTAATAAGAATATAACAACCGAATTAATGAAATTTTTGTTGGGCATGATGTAGGACTTATAATTATCATTTGCATATTTAACTATAGTGGTCATGGCCGTCATTGGTTTAATTTTAATAAAGACAATATTGTTGTATATTTTTTGTGGTTTCCTTGATGTCGAAAATTTCTTTAGTAATTGATGAGAAAAACGACTCTATTATCTTTGTACATATAATATTACAAAATTTAAATTAGTATACATTGTTTTAATATACAATATTAAGTATTATTTGTATGTATTTATGATTTCAACAATGGAAATATATATTCTGATAACATATTTAGAGAGGCTATATAATGATCAAATTTAGTTGCAAATTTCCTTAATTTGGAATTGTATAATATGAAAAAGAACACTGCAATATAAGAGTTAACATACTATGATAAAATAAAATGATTCAGTTAATTAAAAATGTAATACATTGATATTTAAGGAAATATTAAAAATAATCAGAGAAAATACTTATTAATCTAACAATTGAACTTATGTATTTTCTCTTGATCATATGCCAAATGCATATTATCGTAGTCAAATGTTTCCAGTTCTTCTTGGTCAGAAACATCTTCTGCTTGCTCAAGCTCCCATTTTCTTTTCCACCTTCTTTGGGCTGCTTTAAGCGCGTTTGGTTTAGCTTTCTTTGTTGGTTTCTTATTGCGCTTTTCAAAATCGTCCCATTTCTTCTTCCTTATATGATCAAGTTTTTTCAAATACCACACGGCAGGATGTTCTTTTGAACTGCTTGCACCATCTTGTCCAGTACTCTTCATTATTGTTTGACGATGAATTTGAAATTACAATATAAGATTTGTACGTGATTTGTGGAATGTTGTAAAACCCTAACAGCTTTATAAGCGAAAAATTATGGTTAGTAGACCTGAGAATTAATTACGGAATTTAGAAGGTTAAACTTTTAATGTTAAAAATTAAAGATGTACACGTTTTAATTAATGTGTGTTAATCATTTCCAAGGATTAGTTAAATATTCTTGCTGCTTAATCGATTTATTGTTGCTGTATTTTATCAATTTTTAATATGATATGTTATATTAATGGATATTATAAAATATATATACATATATTTTTAAAATTCTTAAATAAAAGTTATAATCAAATTATAAAATTCTAATTTTTTAACGAAATTAATGATACTGTATTATTTCAATCTTTAATATGTTATTATATTAATGGATATTATCATTAGAATTTTTTTTCCCGCATTCTAAATTTAAAATTATCATCAAATTGTAAAACTCTAATTTTTAAACAAAATTAATGATAAATAATACCCTTTATGTATAGTTATTAGATGTAAAGTAAATAAATATATATATTTAGGGTTTTTATGCAAGTTAAAAGTATTTACATTCTTTAATGGTTATTGTGGAAAAGTATTTACATTCTTTAATATATATATATTTGTGGAAAAGTATTTACATTCTTTAATGGTTATTGTGGTTTTCAAGGAAATGAAGTGTCTCTTGGTTTTGGTGTTGAACATGTTTTAAAGCATCTATTTAACTATATTATAACATTAACACAATATCATAAACCTACCAAATAACTTGTAATCATAATTTTCTGCAACAAATCATGTCTTCCATTAACAAAAGATCAAGAAGTGAAATGGATTTAAGTGATAACAACGGCGACAGTATTAAGTATAATATGATTCATTAGAGGAACTTGTTCAATAATAATTTCTCTGCAATCTTAACATGTTAACTAACAGTTTCTGTATATATTTTTCAGGAAACAATGTATTAAAGAAGAAGAAACAGAGTTACAAACAAAAACAACAGAAGGTATGTAAGTTTATTTTCTAAGGATTTTTTTTTGGAACAACATTTATGTTTAATTTGTTTAAAATGCAGAAACAATTCAAAAGGAGAACAAATTTGATACAGAAAAACATGCATGGGCTCCTGACAGTTGGTACTATCCAATCGAGTTGGATCTCGATAAGAGACTTAAAGCTGAAGAAGAAGAAGAAGCAGTAAAGAAACGAAAGAAACGGCTTCATGAAGACCATGCTAAACAACTGGCTTCAATGCCAAAATTAAATTTGTTTGAGGACCATTCATTGGATTCAGACAATGAGTTAGAGAAAGAAGACATCGAAAGTTTTGATTACGATAATTGTCATTTGGGATTGTCTGATGATGATTTTGATTAAGACATGTAATGTTTATATTATTTTCAAGTATATGTAAATTTTAAATTTATGTAGCATGATCATAAGTTGAATGTTTTAATTCTTGTGGGTTCAATCGGTAAATTAATTCATACAAATACAAATTAATAAAGTTAAACAATATATTTAAGTATCAACAATCATTGTTAATAAATCTGCTAATATTGTCAATAATAAACTAAATGAAACATTGTATTTCGATCTTTTATTGGACATGTATGAATAAATTTTATAAGAGTATTGATAAATTATTTAAACATAGGTAACAAAATGGATAATGATAAGTATGAAAATAGAATGATAATTATTCAAAAGAAAAAGCAGTTTATTTATGCAAATTGAAAGTGCATGATAATAACTTAATAGGAATATCCATAAACCTAAGAAATTGTTTATAAACATAATAAATAAAAATAGAATGATAAGTGTTTGTGTTTTTTAAATTGTAGGTAGAAGATATAATTTATCAAAACATAAAACATTACTTAAACAAATAGAGATTGTGAACACTTTAGATGAGAAATAATAAGATAAGATATGATTATTTCATGTGAGAGCATAAAATTCATAATTTTGCAAATAACATAAAACAAATTACATAGAATATGAAGGTTTTATTCTTTACAAAATAAATATTTCATCATAAAAAATAATGAATAAGGAACATGCACATATACCTTTCCCATAATAAATAAGATTTAAAAAAAAAAAAAAAAAAAAATTTTAGCATGTATTTATAAGGTAGGCTTATGAAGTTAATTATGATAAGTAAATAGTTTATTTTTTTCTAATCTACCGGCATGTTTGCTTTCTTGTAACACCATGTCCTTAACACTTTTACGTTGATAGTGCAAGGAATTAATTCATGTGTTAACGTACGAATATAAAGCTTTTGTGTTTTCATCTTACTTTGTATATGCGACGTATAGATTTTTGAATTAGGGTTAGTAATGTTTTCTATTGCTCGGTTAATGTATATATACTGTTTGATGTAATCTAAGTTTAGAATAAATCTCAATAAAGATAACTATAGTTTTTCAAAACGTGTATAATATATTTTTTATATTTGGTATAATTTCGTATAATACATATTTTATATTTGATAACATGTTTATTATCAAGATAAATATTAACATTGAAATAATAATGGAAGTGATATGGTTCATTCTCCAATTTAAATCATTATATGTGTACACATTTACCCTTAGTGTCTTGGAAATTGTAATGTTTAGATTGTAGGATGGTAATCATTTTCCTAAAGAAAGGTTATTTGTTTTGTTACACAATATCTTGTATTTGTTCAAGACAAATATAGCTTTTGGAAATTACTATTTATTTGTTTTTTTAATACATATTATAGATATATTTAAAATAGTGTATTTATCAATTTTTAAATTGGAGTCGGAATGTACAATGTTTAAATGGAAAATCTATTTGTTTCCAACTACATATTTACTATAAATTTGTTTAAGATATGTGTAAAATAAGATAGAATACATCATATCTTAAAAAATATAACAAAAGTCACAAATTTACATTTGCAATGTACAATATTTAATTGGAAAATCGATTTGTTTCCAGCTTCATATTTACTATCAATATATTTAAGATAACCATAAACATATTGAATATCAATTTTGCAAGATGGGTATGCAAATGAGACTATGTTGATGGATAAATTAATAATGTTTTAAAAAAGTATAATACATGAAACATAATAAGGGACATCATAATTTAAGATTAAAACTAAATTTAGGTGTTTTCTCTTGGTCATATGCCTCATGAATGGTATACACGTTTATCTTTGTAACATAATGTATTTAGATAACATTTATTTCTTTTTTTAAAATTTATTTACAATATTTAAAGTTGATTTGTTTCCAACTTCCTATTTAGTATAAATATGCTTAAGTACACGTATTAAATATCATCTATGTTTATAAATTTAAAATCAAAACGTTTTTCATAACTAATTCACATCGAGCAATTGTTCTGAGTGGCCATGTTTATTTAGTATAAATATGGTTAAGTATACGTATTAAATATCATATATGTTTTTTGTAATGTGGAAAATGCTAAAAAGCTAAAAAGGGTTTTCGGATAATCGTTATGTCAAGGAAAATTTATTTCATAACTTATCCATTTCGAGCAATTGTTTGAGTGACCATGTTTGGCTAATTAATAAGACTAACAAATGACTTCCATAAAATACGAAACTTAGTAATCGTAACGACCTCTCAAGATTGTTTGTAAAGAAGCAAAAGCGTAACGAAAATATTTCAATGCCTCGTTTTTAGCTAAGGCTCTTCTGGTCTCAATAGTGCGTTTATTAAATATCATCTATGTTTTTTGTAATGTGGAAAATGCTAAAATGCTAAAAGGTTTTCGGATAATCGTTATGTCAAGGAAAATTTATTTCATAACTAATCCATATCGAGCAATTGTTTTGAGTGACCATGTTTGGCTAATTAATAAGACTAACAAATGACTTCCATAAAATACGAAACTTAGTAATCGTAACGACCTCTCAAGATTGTTTGTAAAGAAGCAAAAGCGTAACGAAAATATTTCAATGCCTCGTTTTTAACCAAGGCTCTTCTCGTCTTTAATTATCAATTTGTTTTTGAATATCGTTAATCCTCTCTTGACACTCTAATATTTGTTTCGTTCGTTGATCAATCGCTTCTTTACATTCAAAAATTGTTTGTTTGTCGCGTACATTTTCTGTTTCCTTTAATTTTATTAGCCTCCTCAACTGATCAATCTGTATTATTGGTAGGAAATATTCTTACCCTGTTGTTTTGTTTTTAAAGTTGATGAAGACTCTTTTGGTCGGGATAAACTTCTCGGGCGTTCAATTGGCAATGTTGTTGATGAAACAGACCCATAATCCAATGAATGAGGAGAAGCATCTCTTGATTGTGTGTACCCATTATCTTTAGAATCTTCATATGGAAAACCGTGTTGTTCTTCTATACGAATATCAAAAGTATCTTCAGGTTTGCATTCTTTCGCTTTTCCGTAATTGATTCGTTGTGTTTTTGTGTCAAAACGTTATATCGAAATACCAACAAAGTGAGTTCAATGTTATCGTGAGGACAACAAGACGTGGAGAAATACAAGTAAGCCCTTCGTGAAAAGGATTACCTCGTAAACTCGTGCAATGTGATATTTGTTAAGACCGGGAAGTGATTTCCCGGGTCGTACCCCAACGAGGTGTGAATGGAAAGTTTCGTGAAAAGATCAAGATTAAAATCTTGTATGAAAGGTTGTGAGAGTTATTTGGAATTGTTGTACATTAAATTTACGAGAATTAAGAATTAACGAACGAAAATGAAAATAAATCAACCTAAAGGGAACAAAAGGCAATTGGCAAACTAGGGGAGTCCTAAAACACTACGGGAATCAAAATTAGGTATCGGGAATCCTAAAACACAAGTTAACAAATAAACGTGACGTTTATTTAAGATAAAATAAAAACGTAAAATTTAAGCTACGCAAGTCCTACGGGCCTACAAATAATTTTCTAACGCACTAAAAGACAATAGAAAATTTTAGAAAAAAAGAAAATTAAAAATCTAATAAAAATTCGATTTAATTTGATTTAATTACTAATAAACACTAATTAATTCAAATTTAATACCTAAACTATCTAAATAATTTTGAAACTTTTTTAATAAATTCTACAAGAGAATAAGAGCCTGAAAAAAATTTAAAAAAACTAGGTACAATTCAAATAAGCAGACAATAAGCAGAAATAAGCTAATGAGCTAATTAATGAAAACTACTATAAAAATTAAAAAGGAAAACAATAACTTGAGAAGTCCCTAGGGCAGTTGGTTATGGCGTGTGGTGTTGTGTCTGTGTGTGTGCATGAGGTCCTGAGTTCGAATCCCATAAACCCCATTTTGCAGATTTACTTTTTATTATTATTTTTTTTATTTGCTGCTCCCTTTGACACAATCACAAACACAAATTCAAACTTGCAACTTTTTTGAAAATAGATTATAACTACAAAAGATTGATGAATTGACACAGATTAAGGATCACACTTAATTTGCTTTCAAAACTTTGTTCAAGAGTTTTTCAATCAAGCTCAATAAGCCAAACAAGCTCAACTTAAGTAACAACAACAACAACAATAATAACAACCACTTAAAACAACAACAACAGCACAAGCAGTATCAATAACAACTACAAGAATACCAAGAACAATAAACAAAAAATCAACAAGAACAGGAACAAGAACACAAGCAGTAGCAAAGAAGAACAACAGATAGCCAAATAAACTCAAAAGCTCAAAACAGCCATTGCAAACTACTAAACAACAAGAATAAGCAACAACAACAATCAAATCAACAAGAAAACTACACAAGCTCAGCATACACTGATTCACTCAGTGTATGCTAAGAACACAACAGCAGCAGACCACAATTAGGCCAAATAGATGGGATAATTAAGCAGTCTAACTAAGCTCACTAGGGGAAACTAAAGGCTAATCTATGCAACCTACCTAGGGGGCTTCCTAAATCACCCAAGAACAAGGCCTAACAACAAAAATTGAGCAATCTATGGAGAAATCAAATTGGCTCAAAACCTGGATGCAGGGGAACCTCACAGTTAATCACCCAACTTTCAAACCAAATTTGTATAATAAAATCTGTTTCAAACCCAAATTTTCTTTTTGAAATGAGTTCACAAGCTGGCAAAGAACTAAAATCAACAAACCATTTTGATTTCCATTTATTAATGAAGCCTAGAGAGTGATTTGTAAATCATGCAAAAACTGAGTATGCCAATTTGACTTTTCAAATACTCTTTGAGAATTTTGACTTATGTGGAATTACACTGACTTTGATTGATTGGTTCAAGTTTATTTAGCCTAAGTGAGAGTGAATCAAGAAACTTAAACAAGTTTTGAACATACAATGAGCTTATGCTACCCTAATTTCACAACAGATAGACTGTCAGGATCTAAGGGGTGGATTTTTGAATTTTGCTAAGAAAATGTCCAAGAACAATATTCAACTGGGCAAATCAGGTCCTAGGAACACTAAACAAGTAAACCTAAACTTCTACAAACAATAATATCAAGCAGATTAAAGCAATGCCAAACACCCGTTAATTGGCTGTATTAGAAGATTAACAAAGCAATACACTAACTTACTAAATAAATTTAACTAATTAACTTATGTAATGGTAAAACAAACTAAGGAAAGCAGAAAACAACAATCATTAAGAGCAAATAAAAACAATTGTAAATTGTGATAGAAATATTTAGCAAAACTTACTTGGTTTCCAAAGCAAATGAGGAATCTGAGAACCAAGGATCAGAACCATTTCCTAACATCCCCCACGGGATTCTAAACCAAATTCATCATCATATCTGCAACTTATTCTTTTCTTCTTTCTTCTATTTTTTTTATTTTCTTTGATTTTCTTTGTAATTTTCTTTCTTTTTCTTTTCTAATTTTTTTTTGCTTTCTTTTGATTCAACTAACTTAAATAAGCTGAAAGTAACATTTCTAGATCAAATAAAGAACATTTGCAGGAATTGAAAGCAATTTTGGAAATTTGAGTGAAAATACTAAATTGCATAAACTGAAATAATACTCAAATTGAATTTGATATATAGAAATACAAAGTTAAACTAAGTTAAATAAGCAGAAAATTACAAAAGAAAAGATGCCCATATGGCTTACAAGAGTTCACTATTTATATTGCTTGAATTAGGGTTCCCATTGCTTGTTTGTGCCACTTTGGTGACAGGTAACAGCTGTAACATGTTCCCTTGAATCCTGCGAATGAATCCCCATCGTCCAATTGAGTTGAAATCAATCCTAGCCATATACCCAATTTTGGCGCCAAAAGTTTATATGATGAGTTTGGGATTGCCAGGGTGTAATTGGGGGGTAGGTACGGGTTTGTGAGGTTAGTGGGAAGGGGGAGTGTGATTGGGAAGCTTTTGAGGGAGAGGTTGAGTGTTGCAGAGGTTGGTCGGGGAGGTGATGGTGGTGACCTGTTGGTTAAACGGGAAAGGGGGAAAAAGGTAGGGGAAAGGGGGTCTGACTTTTTGACCGAAGAGTATTAAAAACAGGGGTGGGCTGGTGGTGTTTGGGCCTTAGGTTTAGTTTGGGCTTTTGGGATTATGTAAAGGGTGGGTTTGTTGGGTTTATGTTTAAAGGGTTAATTTGGTTTAGTGGTTTAAGTAAACAAAGCCCAAGGACCTAATATGTAAATTCTGATTTTCTAGGGACTGAATCTGCCAATTTCTCAAACTTCATTCAAGGGCCACTTTTGCCAAGTCATGATTTCCCAAGGTTCTTTTCATCACTTTTCTTCAATCTAAAATTCCCGAGGACCATTATTGCCAAACTTGCAAACTTGAGGGACTGAAGTTGTCAAACTTTGAAAACTTTATTCCTGGGACTCAAAATGTGATTTTATGATTTTTGGAGGATGATTATTGACTTTTCTTTATAAAACTCTCCAGGGACCATTTGTGACATTTTCTAAAATTTCAGGGACTAGTTTTGACATTTTTGCATATTTGCTCAGTTTTTCGTCTATTTTCAATCCTTTGTATCAGAAACACGCAAAAACATACTCCAAGGACATTTGTGACATTATTTGATCGTTTTTGGGTGTTCTTGGTTGTTTTTGACACGTAAAACGGAAGAAAAGATATGTGCAAAAAGGCACATATCAAATCCCCCACACTAAGCAATTGCTAGTCCCTAGCAATCAAGTAATGAAAGAAATTTTAGAATCCAAGAACAACCCGTTTTTGAAAATTTAATGGATTTGATGTCTCTTTACCAAAAGCCATTACTTCTGGAGTAGCCAAATGTTTCAGTTCAAGTAAGAACTATGGTACACTGATAACCATATGATTTTTAACAAACCACCAGCTGTCAACGGTTTTGATTTTTCTTTACCAAAAGCCGTTTACTTCTGGACTAGCCAACTCTTAGATAAAATACTTATTATCTTTGGTGAGCTGATTACCAATTATGGTTTTCCAATGCCTTTACCACAAGCCATAACCTTGCGGGCTAGTCAAATCTTTACCGAAGATATGGTGAGTCGAATACCATACAATTTTTGGCAAATTGTAAGCCATAAACGGATTTGATTTATCTTTACCTAGAGCCGTTTGCTCTAGGATTAGCCAATCCTTATGTAAGTTATACATGGTGGACTGATTACCATTTATTTCATTAGTGCAAAGCACTTTCCAAAAAAAATTTAGCCAAAATGGGGGAATATGGCTCTAAAAAGGTACATATTTGATCAAATTTGCCAAAATTCCCTCCCCCACACTTAGAAATGAATATTGCCCTCAATATTCAAAGTCCCGACTATTATGCCGATACTTTTAAAACGTGAAAACTTAGATTTGGGCAAGTGTGGGAACACCATAGTTAAAAAAAGGAGCTAAATAGCTAAAGCTTCTTAAATAGAAGCTATCACTTCTTTTATAATGATGATGATGATGATGATGTTTTTTTTTTTTTTTTAATAATTAGGGGGAAACTCCCCCCACACTTATGAGAAAGAGAAGAAATCAAGAATCATTAGGTGAAAACTCATGCAATGCTACTGTTTTTGTTCAGAGCGCTAGCTGACTCGATTACCCACATTCATTGGTCCATGGGGACCGGTTTTGGGGATCTGGACAAACCATCGAGTGGTTATTTCCCCGTCCCAATGTAATGCGTTCAGTCTATGACCATTGTAACTTTGAAGTTGCCGTTGGTTTGAGACAACTCCGGACAGTGCCAGAATGGAAAAACTTGAGCAACGGTATATGGGTTTCCAGTCCCATCGGTGTTTTAAGCGTTCTGCGTGAGGAGAGCGTTTCAAGCTAGATTTGGAAAAGTAAGACTCGATAGCAGACCGTATGAAAACGCGGTTCTTGATTTTGGAGTCATTGGGATCTTGGCTGTTGATGTCTCTTTGTAAGTATCAACAGAGGTTGTTCGTGTAACTGATCGAATCTGAGTTTCATTTGAATTTATTGAAGTTTGAAGCTTCTATGATCTTACGCCGCAGACTTAAGGACGAAGTTGGGCATGCTTAAGGGGCCCTAATAATATGCCTTAGTGCTCGATGCTCGGATCTGGTATAGATTAAACGCTTTTCCATAAACGAGCTGTAGGATACCACGCGCGATGGGTGTTTGTAAATCGGTACGATAAGAGCCATAATAGCGGTCAGCTAACTATCCGACCAAGTGAGTCACGATTCTCGCCTTACAGTCCTTGTCAAAAATGTCGCTTTAAGACCTTTTCTGGTTAAAACCTTCCACTTGCCCACTTAGTTTGTTGGGGATACAGCGGTATGCAAGACGGTGAGTTGACACCGTAGGATAGTTAAATGCATGCATCTTGCAAATTGGCAGTGCTAAAGTGAGTTACGCGATCACTAATGATTGGCGCGGGAGTGTCTCATAACGTAGCGAAGAGAGAATGGAAGGTTTTTTGTTGTTTATCGGTATATTT
>LBNU01039320.1:3389-19218 GCA_014162995.1 Artemisia annua
TTTAGTCCCTCAAGTTTGAAAATTGGCAAAACAAGTCCCTGCAAATTTAATTTTGGAAAATAATCAATAGGGATCCTTGTATTATTCAAACTTGGCAAGATAGGTCCCTTGGATTACTTTGAGCAGTTGGCAAGATTACCCCCTAAACTTTCAGCCTTTTACACTTTTAACCCCTAGCCTATCTTAACACTAAAACTAAATTAACCCTTAATAAACCCAACCCAAAATAATAAACCAGGCCCAACCATTTCCCAAGCCCAAAACCCCTAAACCCACAACCCCGGTTTTATATAAACCCAAGTCAAACCAAAGTCAAAACCACCCCTCTCTCCCTTCCCTCTCATTCACTGAAACCAAAACCACCATCCCAAAACCACCCCTTATCCTCTGCTACCACCACCCCCACCTTCTCCACTTGCCACCGCCCATTCCTACCCCTCTCACCTCACATTAAATGCACCCCCCCCAATTGCATACAAACAGACCAATTGGTATGAAACCAATTTTCCCGCCAAAATGCAATCAAGGGCTCAGATATGTTTTAGGCCATCCAATGGCTTGGAAAGGAGTGGGAAATGTTCAGAGGGGCCCACAAAACCCTAGAAGTCACTATAAAGAGAAGAAGAAGGACCAGAGAAGAGAGTAGTAGTTAATTAGAGTAGAATAGTGTCGTTTCAATGTAATTTTCCTTTCCAAATGTTGAATTCAGTTTAAGCAAGTTGTAATCTATGTTTTAATGTAATTTCAAGTTTCTTTAACATTAATTCCCAGTCTATTGTTGAATTCAGTTTTTACCATCTCTTAGTGAAAATTTGCATTTTATGTTGAATGGTGTTAAAAGTTGTTGGTTAGTGATCCATCAAGATCAATTAAGCTTATTTATAAGGTTTTAAAAGCTTTCAAAGTGTTTTAACTAGTCTGGCTCAGTTTACCATAAATCCTCAAAAATACTTATAAAATAGTAGAAAAATAAAAATTCAAGGAAGAAGGAGACAGAAGGAAGGAGCAGAGTGGATATTGGATGAATATGGTTTAGATGCTTCATGGGAGGGTATAGGTTGGGTTCTATTGGTCTGTATATCTTGTTCTCAGTGTGGAGCTTTTGTAAGTTTTATTTATCTTTTTAGTGTTCTACTGTTCTAATGCTTACTAGTTGTTTATCTTTGTATTTTTAAGTTCCTTAGGTGTATTTAAGTAATGTTATTGCTTAATATTGTATAATTGTTAACTAGTTTGCTTTGTGCTAGAAATCTCTCATTTAACTGTCCAAAATGATTAGTAGTGATTTAAGAGTGTTACCTGTTATTAAGTGTGCATCTGTGCTTAAATAGGCTTATTGTGTCATTATATAATCTTTGGAATCATGCTCATGGTCCAAATCAGTTTGATGCCTTGAAACTTACATTTTCCAACTGTTATAGGGGTGTTTGGAATTGCTGATAACTTGACCTGATAGATGGTTTTTGTTGTTGTTTTCTATTAATGCATGACACATTAGGATGTATTAGATCACTTGAACCATAAAAACTAGTAGCTGTATAGAAAAAAGTCAAATATCTCTTTAACCCTTTTTGATTTAGTCACTGTTGGATTTTCATGGATCATAATCTTTAATAACAGTTCATTAGCTGTTACCTTAGCTTAAAATAGTCTAATATTAGCTTATAACTACATAATAAGTCAGTAGGACTCAGTAGAAATCCAATAAAGTCAACTTAGTGTTCTTGATCATAAAGTCAAAATTTCAAGCTTATCAATTTTTCCACATCTTGAGAAGCTTTTCATGATCTCTGTGTTTCATGTTAGCTTTTGAGCTTTTGTATTCTTAAACTTGGGCTGCTAATCTTTGTTGAACTAATTTTCATAAATTTTTTAGAATTCTCTTTGGTGCTTATTTGAACCCATCTTTTTGCCTCATCTCTGAAAAAGTGCCCTGCTCCAGGGTAAGTGGCTCACAAGCCACTTTTCTTGTGGCCATAGCTTGTATACCAGAGAAGCTCACCCTAAGCTTGTTGTCATTTTAGATACCCCTTCTGGCCGGCTTCTTGTTGATGTACTTGTTTCCTATTTTCTTGCTTACCAAACTGCTTATTTTTTGTCTTAAAAAATGCCTCAATCACTCAATTACACTGAGTGATCAGTGTACCTAAGCAGCTTTCATAAGCTCTATTTGAGCTTATTAGTGGCCCCCACTGTGAGTATCTTGGCTTTTTGGAAAGGCCATAGTACAAGCTAATTGGTTCAGGGCTTCTTTTGGTCTCACAAGCTCATTTGGTAAGCCTGCTAAGGGCTTGTAACTTGTCCCATTCTCACTGTACACTGACCATTCCAGTGATTTTGACCAAATTTCTCAAGCCACTTGTGAGCTTATTAGTGGGTCCCACAGTGAGTTTTTGGGTTCTTTGAGAAGCCCTTTGACTCAACTTGTTGGTTCAAAGCTTTGTTTGGTCCTTTGAGCTTATTTGATAAGCTTATAGCAGGGCTGCAGTTGAGCTTGGACCTGTGTGGTCTGTGACCATTTAGATTTGCTTAATTCACATTTTTAGCTTATTCCTTTTGCTTTTCTCTTTTCTTTGGCTTGTTTTACACTTTTCTCAATTGCATTTAGCTTATTTCACCTTAGTGTTCCACTGTGTAGCTTATTGAGAGCTTAAACTTCCATGTGAGCCAAAAAGCTTAAGTTGTTAAGCTTTTAAGCTCACCCAGTGCTTATTTTTAAGTTTGATAAAAGTTGTTTTCACAAAATTTGTCCATTTTCAGTGTGTAAATAAGTTTCAAAAAGAAAATTCCAAAAACATCACTTTTTAAGAAAAGTGATAGTTTCTATTTAATATAATTTAGATTTTAATTTTTCTTTTTAGATTTTTATTAAGTAGTAACCTGTTTTTATATTTTTCTTAAATTCCTTATATCTTAAAGTATTTTTAGTAATTTTCTTAGAATTTTCACTGTTCATTTAGTGTTAATTTAGAATTAAAAACAGTTTAATTAGTAATTAGTTAATATTAGTAATTAAATAGTTTTAATAAATTTTTGTTAAACAGTAGTATAATTTTATATTTTTCCTAAGTTCTAAATAATGTTTAGCACTTCTGGTAATTTTCCCATAATTTCTACTGTTAATTTGGTAATTCTTAGATTTAATTTTATTTAAAACAGTTTAATTAGAAAAACCAAAAAGAAAATAGTTTTAGTGTTTAAAATTAATCTCAGATCCATTTTTATAATTTTCCTAGTTTGTATACATTGTTCAGAACCTGTAAAAATTATCTTTATAATTTTATCTTTTCATTTTCTAATTTTCTCCTTTTATATAGTTAAATTAGGCTTTAAATATTAATTAAGTTTTTAATTTATAAAAGATCCACAAAAAGACAAAAATAGTTATTTTTAATTTTTATATTTATTTTAAGTCATTTTAGATTTTTAGAAATTAATTTTGCAAATTTTTAGTATAATTTGTAATCTTAATCCTTTTTTAGATTTGTTATAAACTAGTTTTAATTAAGTTTTTAAATAGTTTTATTAATTAATTAATACTTAAATATTAAAATAATCAAAAAAATAATTTTATTTTTAATTCAATTTTCTTTATATTTAAGTTTCAGAATTTTCAATTTTTACCCTAAAGTTTGGAACTTGTCATTTTTAGTCCCTGTATTTTGCTAAATTGCATTTTGTGTTATATATTTGTTATATCTGTATTTGTGCATTTTCATTTTCAATTCCAAGAAATCAGTAGTGTAACAAATCAATCCAAATCTTTATCTGGTTACCATTCATAATCACTCATTCCAGAACGTTTTCCAAACACAATTTCAGCCTCGTTGGGACTTTAACGACCCGGGGAAACACTGTACTCCTCAGGATTTCATTGAGTTGGTCTTAGACTTCCAGGTTATCTTTGTTACGGTTGGCCATTCACAAGTGGCCAGCTTGTGTGACAATTACCTGTTGGTTCTGAGCCAATCAATGTTTCCTTTGATTGTTCAACTTATTTCTTTTATTCTCGTTCTTCATTTCATTTAAGTTTTTTTTTACAACCTTTAGTAGTATAACTAAAACTAAATCACATCTTTTAAACCCATTCATTTCACATAACTCACGACTCGAGTGACAAGGTCAATTTCAACCCTCGTTGGGACTACGACCCGAGGTTCTTGCTTTCACTAGCTAGGTCTGCCTCGATCAGGTAGGTTTAGAGATTGATGTTGGATTNCTCGATCAGTACTCTATTTGTGGTGTAAGGCCTTCTAGATTGATAGTAATTGGATCTCCTTGGTCTTACATTAGAATTACCTTGAGTGGGTAAAAACCTAGCAGTACTTTGAGAAGGCACTGCTTTTGTCTTACCAGAATCTTGAAAAATGTTGCCTGAAGGTACTGGTGGTTTTGAAAAAGGTCTTTTCTGGTGAGGGTACCTATAGTCTTTAGAGAAATTACTGTGGTTAACCCTATTTGAGTAACTCCAAGCTAGTTTGTTCTCCTTTGGCTTATGGTTAGCAGATTTGGTCTTAGGGAATTTACTTAAGTATTCTGAGTGAAAGTTACAGTCCTTAATCAAATGATGAGGGTTGTAACATACATAACATAACTTTCTATCCATATTCCCAAATCCCCTTCCTTGAGTTCTATAACCAAAAATTGCTTGTTTCTTAGGTGAAAAAGATTTTCTAAAATTAGCAGTATTTTGAAAAGTACTTCTTGAAGATACTGTTGAATTTTTAACAGTACTTTGAGAAGAGTTTGAAGGTACTGCTTGTTTTGAAAAATCTTTAGAAAACTTTTGAGCATTATGATCACACCCTGAACCATTAACTTTACTCTGTGTGTTCTCAACCTTAGGTTTCTCAATTGTTTCTTTTAAGGACTCAGAATTAGATAGACTAGAATTTGATTGACCTTTAAGCTTCTTCCTAAATTCTAGATTGTGTACTCCAAAAAAAGAAACATCTGTCCTAGGTGGTTGAAAACTACCAGTAGGTGGAGCAACTGAATTATAACCCTTGTCTTTCTTAAATTCAGGAGGTGTTTGACTAATTGGTTCCTCATCACTAGATGTGTTGGCATCTAAGCTAATGAATTCTTCATCACTAGATGAAGTTACCTCGTAATTAAGTCGTTCCTTATCACTAGTGGGACTATCTTCTGAACTATCATACTCAACACCATAACCTAGTCCAGTTTTAATGTGTGATATTCTTTGTTTTTCAACAAAACTAACATGTGAAAGACCAGATTCTTTCCAATTAGCAAGTTTTTCTAGCAAATCATCCCTTTGTTTAGTGAGTTTTTCAACTTCAGAAACTTTACAACCTAACTTCCATTCACTCAATTTTAATTGATAGTCTTGTTGTTCATATTTTTCTGCCCAAGCCATTTCATTATTTTCATGAGTGATTATCTTGGCTTCCATTGATTCTAAAGTCAATTGATAACCAGCTACCTCAGACCTAGCCCTTCTATAATTATCTCTTTCAGTCACATAGTCTTTAAGCAACTTTTGATAACAATCATTACATTTAGAACATACCTCAGAGATAGTAGATGAACTTGGTGAAGTAGCTACCATGGCAAGCAGAACAGGTTCTTCTTCACTTTCCATGCTCCAATCAAAGCTTCCAATACCATCAAAGCTTCCAAGACCATCTCTTGTTTTCAAGGCAGCAAATCCTGGTTCCTCATCAAAAGTTGTGCTCCAATCAAATTCTTCCAATGCAACCATAGAATAGGTTACTGGTTCATCATCAAATTCAACACTCCAGTCAACCTCTGATAGATTTTCTTGAGCCACCAAAGCTTTTGGTTTTGCTTCAGTAATAGGAACTTCTCTGATTTCAACCTTGGGTTTTTCAATCATTCTATTTGCTTGATATTTAGCAAACTTGCATTCCCTTGCAAAGTGTCCATGCCTTTGACAGTTAAAGCACTCAATCTTAGATTTATCAAATGCTATACCCTGTTTAGTTTTGAAATCAATACCTCTTCCTATTTTCTTCATGAACTTCTTGATTCTTGCAGTGATCATGGCAACTTGCCATCTTATGTCAATTTCTTCCAGATCATCTTCTTCAATTTGCAACAAATCTTCTTCATAAGTAACAGGTAAAGTGGCTTGTTGAGCAAAGAAGGATCATACAACATCATCAGAATTGATGATGTTTGATGGTGATGAGGTGGTAGTAGTCATGGTTGTTCAAAGGTGTTGTTTATCACCAACAGTACTTTGAACAGGATGAGAAGTACTTTTGGTGGAAGTACTTCCTCTATTTTTAGAAGACACAAAAGCAATGTTGTGAGCTTTTGAATTTATTTGACCATTCATCTCATGCTCATACACCTTTAAGTTGTTGTAGAGATCATCAAAGTCCATAGAATCCAAACCAGGTTGTCCTCTGATCATAGTAGCAACCACATGCCATATAGATGGCAAACTTCTTAGGAACTTCAAGTTTGCATCTTCAACAGATGCCTCTGCACCATATAACTCTAGCATACTAAGAAGATTTTGGAATCTGTCATAGGCAGCATCAAGACCTTCTCTTTCACCAACAGTGAATGTTTCAAACTGTTGCTTCAATAAGTTCCTATGCATCTTCTTTGAAGCATCATTACCTCCAAATCTTGTCTTGATAGCAGCCCATAATTGCTTTGCATCCTTAGCATCATGAAACTTGAGTAGGTGACAATCAGGAATAGCAGACAACAGTATGTTGAGAGCCTTGTCTTGATTCCTCTTTGTAGCTGCTGGTAAGGTAGGTTTAGGTGGTTCAGATTGTCCAAGAACTTTCACAGGTTCTTCAAGAACAACATTACCATTGACAATCAAATCCCATAAAGCATGGTCTGTGATAGCAATGTACTGCCTCATCTTCANGACAATCAGGAATAGCAGACAACAGTATGTTGAGAGCCTTGTCTTGATTCCTCTTTGTAGCTGCTGGTAAGGTAGGTTTAGGTGGTTCAGATTGTCCAAGAACTTTCACAGGTTCTTCAAGAACAACATTACCATTGACAATCAAATCCCATAAAGCATGGTCTGTGATAGCAATGTACTGCCTCATCTTCATGCTCCAGAGATCATATTCTCCCTTCTTGATGATAGGAGTTCTGAGTGAGGTGATGGATGGGATTGGTGCAGCTTCAGTCGACATCTTGTAGGGGTGTGTAGGTAAATTGGTTATAAGGTTTTATTAGTTTCTTCTTAATCAGAGTTTCCACACAAGCTCTGATACCACTTGTTGGATCGATGTACTCTGACCAAACTAACTATGTAGCTTGTAAGGGTTTAGTAATCTTGGATAAATCCTAAACTACTAACAATGAAACACTGATATAACTCTATTAAGTATGCGGAATCTACTTTAACAAAGCTAAGAAGAATAACTTTGAACTTCAACGATTATATTAAAACCAAACTTTGAACCTGCTTATATTACAGATTCACTAACAACCCTAATCGCTAAATATTGAACTTGCATGTATTCGTATTTGTACCCTAATTCAAATATCTAATGCCAACCTAGGGATCCTTTTATAGGCATAAGGAAAACCCTAGTCGGTTTACAATTCTGGTACGACAAGTAAACTAATTCTAATATAAGAATATTCTAGAATTACATAATAATCCTTAAACGTTTTGCATGTTAGTCCTTTAATATAGCAGTCCTTTGATGAGCAGTACTTTGACTTTCTTCATTAAGCATTACTTTGACTTTCTTTACAAAAGCAGTACTTTGACTTTTAACAGCACTTTGACTTTATAACCCAACAATAATCCTGAAGCTTAAGCTTCATCTCGCTAGCAATGAATCTGTCAACAACAAAATGACCTATTTTGACTGGTATTTCTTCTATAGCCATGTCATATAGTGAGCCGAAACTATAACACCCCCATTTTCGGAACGCAGCGGAATACAACATGGGGTGCTATACATCAATCACATAGTACAAATATAGTAAACAACTTTCATACAAAGATGTTTTTAATAAAAGTTCACATTAGAAAGATATCAAAGTTTCACAAGAGGTCCCAAAAGGTTGACATAGTTTAGAAATACATAAGATAATAAAAGTTTTAGTCACTTATTAAGTGAAAATTTATTAAACATGAGCCATCTTGATGATATTCATTTCTTGCGCCGCCCATCCAAGCTGAAGTCACTTACGGACCTGAGATAAACATGCTAAAAGTCAACAATAATGTTGAGTGAATTCATAGAGTTTAATAAGTAATAAGTTGAATACAAGATAATTCAGTTTAAAATACGATGAGCTACGTTGTTATACGCCCATAATTAAGTTGACATGTAACAAATACAAGTCGGGAAATAAGATATAAAGCATTGAGCTCATGAAACCGAACCTTAACCTAGTTTTATCATTTGCCCCGGTAGGGTAATATTTGCCATTTACCACATATTCTCAATATTATGTGACCGTTGAAAGATGGGCGCTACCCATTCGGCCAGGCTGGTCAATGCCCAATATGCATATTCATAATACTAGCGTTTCCAACGAAATTAACGGTTCATGATGGGGACTTAATTGGCAAGAAATACTCAATGTAAGATGTCTATAATTCATATAATCGGATCCAGCATACCAAAAACTACTTGTATTCAGTTTGTAAAACTAGCATGTATCCCCCTCGCGAGGTTTATAAAACATTTAAATAAGTAAAGGCGAGGCTATGAACTCACCGTGAGCAAAGTGAATAGCAAAGAACAAGTAAGTGATGAATGAGCCGCGAAAGTCCTACGATGAACCTAAATAGATATACACGTGTCTTAGTTTTTGAAAATAAATATTTATGCCATATGGCTATATGTTATATAAATTATGATCTTAATTGTGCTTGGTACACATATACTAAATACATATATAACAAGTTTTAGTTTGACACTAAAGAGTTATTTATAAATATGAATTTATATTCTTTATAAAAGTCAAGTGTCAAATTTATATTTGTTTCTAAGTCCAAAATATGTTATGTTGGTCCAATGATGAGTCTAAGGTTCAAATTTAGTCCAAGGGTCCCATTTTTAGTCAAAAAGGTTCAAATTAAGCCTAAGAGTTCAAAATATATGAGGTAGTTCAAAATATATTTAAAGTCCAAAAGTTTTATAAAATGTAAACATTTTTATACTTTTTATTCCTATGCTGATGGAAATTTTTATAACTTGCTCATCTTAGAAATTCCGTTACTTGTAAACCGTAAGTCAAAAATTTACGTTCTTTATATCCCCGGAAAGGTATTTGTCTGTACTAACAAACTATGTGGGTCCCACTAAGTCAAAAATTTGATTATCTTAGTAAAACTATTTATTTACCCATACTACTCAGTCCATCAGTTTTCAAATTTACAACTGTCCCACAAAAGTTGCGATAAGTAGAGTTCTACAAGCCCGTTTGTTTCCCCGTTTTCGGCCACGTTTAAGTTAAGATGTTATCTACAACTTTTATTCTTTGAGTAACAGTGGTTTCTTCATAAAAAATATGACATTTACACGTTTCAAATCTGTTACTCAGAATGTGACATGTTTCACAAAAATAATTCTAGTTTAATCATCGTAATGAGTTATTTGATGAAATACCCGTCAAAACGACCACAAGACATAGGGCTACAACCACATATTTTTAGTTTAGGTCCAATATTTACTGATTAAATCACTTTATTCCGTTTTTGCCCCTGGTTCAGAATCACAGTTGCATGTCTTGTCCATTAATGTTTTTATAGTGATCTAGCTTATGTACCAAGCCTAACCAAGCATAATAAACTTATATAACATATAAAATACATCAAGAAACATAAAAATTACAGGAGTAAAATGAAATATGAGTGGTTGGTTTCCTTACAAAAGTGGATGAACAAGAAAAACAAGATCAATTGACCACTAAACCTAGATTAACCCAACAATACTTCCACCTTTTCTTTTACCCAAGTCAACCCAATCTTTGACCACCAAAATACTTTGTAAAACCATGAAAATCACAGCCTCTTGACACCTTGTAAGCCTTTAAAAATACTCTTGTAATCTTCCAAATAGAACACCATAGAAATGATGAGATTTATGTGTGTTTGAGTGTAATAAATCAAGAACAAGACTAGGGCTTCAAGATCTTTAATCTATGATCAATAATTTAGTGAAAATTTGGATGAAATGGGTGATTTGGATCTGTTTTGGGTCGTTCAAGAGGAGGAGGGAGGAAGCATTTGGTGATTTTTGCATGTAATAGTAAACTAGTTGGTGATATAAACTATGTAGTGGAAGACAAGTTTGAAACAATGGGACAAGTGTCCTAGATGACACACCACAAGGCCTTATGGCTGGTCATATGGGGAGGGAAAAAGGGTGAGTGGGTTTTGTGGTGTATTTTGAGTATTTGTTATGTTATGAGGTGTAGTTTGCTCCCGGTAATTAAAACGTAGGGTTTTTAAAATGCGTAACGTAAAACCGGGTAGTAATAAAATGTAAAACATATAAAAATGTTAAAACTTATTATCATAAATTATTTGAGTAATTTAGATGAGTGGTGAGTTCATCGAAGGGTTTAAACATTGTTAACACTGAAACCGTGAGTTGAAAACGTGNATGTAGTGGAAGACAAGTTTGAAACAATGGGACAAGTGTCCTAGATGACACACCACAAGGCCTTATGGCTGGTCATATGGGGAGGGAAAAAGGGTGAGTGGGTTTTGTGGTGTATTTTGAGTATTTGTTATGTTATGAGGTGTAGTTTGCTCCCGGTAATTAAAACGTAGGGTTTTTAAAATGCGTAACGTAAAACCGGGTAGTAATAAAATGTAAAACATATAAAAATGTTAAAACTTATTATCATAAATTATTTGAGTAATTTAGAGGAGTGGTGAGTTCATCGAAGGGTTTAAACATTGTTAACACTGAAACCGTGAGTTGAAAACGCGTTTGGTGACACCGATACTTGATAAAAGTGACGTAAACTATAGAAATGAAATGAGAAGTATAAAACTCACTTGTAAACATGAAATTGTTTAAAATTCATAAAATATGTAAATTATTATAGTCTAGGGTTGGTTCACTTTGTTAAGACCTTAAAACGTAAATTTAAATCGTGTAAAACGTAAAAGGTGCAAGGTTTACGTAAAAATGGAAAAAGTGAAAAGTGACTTTTAAAATAGGATTGTAAGGAAATAAAAATGCATACGAAGTGTAGACTGGACATAGTCTAGTCGCAGTTGAATTAATAGAACGTGTCATGAGGTACGCGGATAAATTCCGATGAAGTTAATTATTTAAAAAATAGAATAGTTGGGTAATTAAAATAGAAAAATTAATGACATGAAATTACGAAATGTCACAGTACGTACCCCTTAAGAGAGCTCCGTCCCGGAGCTTAACTCGTTTTATCCCCCGATGGTTCACTTGCGAAAAGATAAGGATACTCGTAAGGAATGAAGTCTAGAATAACTATCGACGCGGTTCGATTCTCGTCATCTAGAAATACGGTGCAGAGTAAGGTTGACTATATGCGATAAAGATAGAGTGACGATTTGTTTAGTTGTTGTGCTCGATCAAACGAATAACGCTGAATTTATGCTTATACAAGAATTTTGTGATTCTCGGAAATCAAGTAGAAAATCAATTAGACATAACCCATATATAACTATTCCCAGTATTTGAAAAGTCTAAGTCGAACATAGGTAGTCAGACTATGTTCCACTGTCCCTAGGTTAAATATAGGTGACTAGGCTATATTTAACCGAGGTTCGATAAAAATTTCAAATACTTAACTTAGTTATACTCGTGATATGTCCATTGTTGGACAAGTATAGAGTTTTCATAAGTATCTTATATACAAAGAGTGATATAAGTTTGTACATACGTAAGAATCAATCATAAGTAGTATGAGTGTGTAACACAAGCGAATAAGGAAAAATGCACTCAGAAAAGGAAGTTTTAAGTAGTTCTAAAATAGTCCACATCGGGCCAGAACCACGGATCTTTAACAATGAAGGTTTCAAAAGAGAACTTGATGAATGTAGAGAAAGTTGTTGAACTTCAGCTTTTATAGATGATAAATAAGTTTATAAGATTTATAGAAAAATGACGAACAGTAGAATAGTAACAAAACAATTCTGATTATGTAAGAAAATATCAAAATGGTTTATAGAGTTGTGAAAATTTTGGTATAAGGTAAACGACCGAACGATTTGTAAGATGATAACAAAATAGTTTATTCGGAACTAGTCAAAACAGTTTATGTAATGGTAGTACATTTTTGATTTAGTTTATAAGATGGTGGTAATGTAGTTTGTAAGGGAGTGACAAAATGATTGATGGATGGCGATAAATATTGCAAAATATTTTACCGAAATAGTTTATAAAGCGATAGTAAAATAGTTAAGTTAATGACAAAAATGTTTGTAAGGTGCTTCCATTATATGGGACTAACAAAGATGTTTACAAAACGGTAGTACATTTTGGTTATTCTTTTACAAGGTATTAGCAAGGTAATTCTTTGGACATTTGTAATACAGCGAAAGATAGTTTATATGATAATAACAGAGTTGTTTGTAAAATGATAGTGAAATAATGTTGTATAAGGTCATGAAAAGTTTTAAAGATCATGTCATCCTTGACGATTTTTGGGAAAATAATTGAGACTAATGTGTCAACCACAGCGTATGAAAAAGATTTAGGGGATCATAAGATAAATGAGTATATATAACAGTATAGTAATTTTGGTGAAATAGATACGTAATTGGGAGAAGTAGGGTTTGACATGATGCCCTGGAGACTGAGCATATAAAGGGTAAGAATCGGTAAAACATTTATAACGATAAGTAGTTGAGAGTAAACTAACTGTATACAAATAATCTTTATATATGTAGTATCAATAGTGGTGCTTTGGAAAGTAAGCAGAAATGCTCAGAAAACATGAGTTCACGGGGAGTAAGACAACCAATAGAAATTGATAAATAGTAACAGGTTTCGATGTTATATGAAATTATATAACATATGGTGATGAAAGAGTTTAGAGACCATTGTAATCACATACAATGTTTGAGAAATAAAAGAGACCATTGTAATCACATACAATCTCAGATAAATATGAGAGACCATTGTAATCACATACAATGTATAAGAAATAAGAGAGACCATTGTAATCGCATACAATGTCTGATAAATAAGAGAGACCATTGTAATCACATACAATGTCTGAGAAATAAGAGAGACCATTGTAATCACATACAATGTCTGAGAAATACCATCGTGTAACTCACAATGTTTAGAAGAGTTTAGCAAAAACCCATATCAATCAAATCCTTCCTTTGACCTAATGTCAGTTTCTTCATCAAATGATAAAGAAGTTTTGGAGAAGCCCTGGTTCTAAGTGACAACAATCCATCATCGTTCTCATAATTACCTTCAACAGAAATAATGTTCTTCTTCTTAATCTTCTTTGATTTGTCAACTTCAATATGAAGTTCCAACTTTTCAACAAACATACCTTCATTATTTTTTTTGTCATTGAGAACTTCCTCCTCTGGCTTACCAGAAATTCTATTAACCGAGACAATCGTAGCATCTGATGAATTTAACAACGCCTCTAAATCAAATTCTTGAATTAATTTTCTCTTCATGTCCTCGATGTGATCAGAGTTATATGTTTTCTTACTGTTCTCATTAGAATCTGATGGTTTAGAATATTTCTTACTATTGATGCTATTAAGAAAAATTAAATCCTTAGCTCTAATTCCAGATCCTTTCATTCCAAAGCGTTTTACCTTCAGAACATCAGACTTTTTACCTAATAAATTTTAAAAAAAAATCAAAAAGTTTAATGTCTAGTATAATAATCGATTCAGAAAAATGTACTAATAATTATTTTCACATGTGAAATAGTTTCAAATCTATGTATACAAATAAACATTTGGCATGCTAAAACTGTTAAACATGTCCATAAGAAAATGTATAACTTGAAGTATAACAAATTTAAAAATCACTATATTTGAATAGTTCTCAAATACACTACACTTTTCACATGTGAAAACATTTCAGCTAAAACAACTTATAATCACATTTCAGCTAATCTAAGCTAAATTATTTAAGCTAAATTTTTACATGTGAAAAGTCATCTAACACACCTTATAATCACATGTGAAAACATTTCACTTAACTTTATAATAGTCATATAAAACACCTTATAATAACATGTGAAAATATTTCACATGTGAAAACATTTAAGCTAAATATAGAATATTCATGTAAACATTTCAGCTAAAAAGTCATCTAAAATTTAGAATGGTCATCTAAATTTTCACATGTGAAAAATAAGTAATATTTTGATGAATATTACTTAGAGAGAATGAACTATTATGATGACATCAACTAAACAGTTTATACCGCAGTTAGACGCATAAGGATTATCGATCTAAAGGCTAAACAGCTTATAATCAACACTTACGTCAGTAAATCAGATCGATAACTGGTTAAAAAATTACTATAACACTAATATACAGTTGATACATCATTTAAACAAGAATCTATCATGAAATTTGAATAGATTAACAGAAAACAGCAGATATTAATCATTTACGATTGTTGACATAAATAATGCATAAAAACGTTATTTATATTTTTCGATATCTCTACGTTTTGACAATCACAAAATGTAAAATCATTAAACGTAAGATTACTACGTAAACAAGTATTAAGCTAGTTTATATCAATTTATCCAACTTAATCACTTAAAGTATGAATAAACTAGTGCTTAATACATCTCATGATCAAAGGGGTATTTAATTAATTATTACAAAGTTTATTTAATAATATAAACATATTATATATGTTTGAAAAACACTTTTGGTAGTAAAAGAAAATGTTTAAATCATACTAAATATATGAATTCAAATTTTTAACCAAAATCAGTTAGTTTTTCACCAAATAAACTTTCCCCACTAAAAGACAAAATTTCTGGCCGTTACAGTTGGGCGGCCCCCTTAATTATAAGGGGCGGCCCCCTTAATTTTAAGGGGGCCGACCATGAATTAAGGGGGCCGGCCACGCTCCTCTGTCAGAATCTGTCAGAAATTTTCTCCTATAAATACCACCTTAAACCTGGTATTTTATACACCTCTTGCACGGAAATTTTCAGATCTTAAATCTCTCTAAACATCTTCTAAAACCCTTTGATCATTCGATTATTAATCCTTGTTTCAAGTGATTCAATCCCTCATCATCCATCCTCATCCAAAGTGCAAGAGAAGAATACTCCTTCAACCTCAAGTTTAAGAAGTATTGTATATTTGTTGTGTATATTGTGTATAGCATTTGTGAAATAGTGTTGTGTTTATAGTAAGTAGTTCTAGGAGAGCTAGTTGTGAATAGAAGTTGGGTAGATAAGAAGATTAAGTAGTGAAGTAGTGAAGTGGTGTGTAGTAGTGAAGAAGTTGTGGTGTGTAGTGAGATTGGTTCTAGCTAGGATTAGTACCCGACATTTAGCTTAGTGTCGTAAATTGGTTTAAGCAAAAGTCGTGTAAGGTTTTCTCCGCCATAAGGGAGCTTGTTGACATAGTGAAGAAAACTCTCGAGTTAGGTGCTCGGGGTGTGGAGTAGAACGAAGAGGAGATTCGTAGCCGAACCACTATAAATCCTTTGTCTCACGGTGCCATTCTTCCATCTCTATCTTTTTACATACTTACTTACATACTTGTCATATTATATACTTGTTCATATCGTAGTTTATAATTGTGCAAGTCTTTTGGTATCATATAAAGTTCGGATTGGTGTTTTCATAAACAAAGTTTTTGTAAATTAAAAAGATGTAAAACTATTCAACCCCC
>LBNU01039320.1:51964-66121 GCA_014162995.1 Artemisia annua
TAACCACTATTTCCTTCATGTAGACATAATCAAACCATTTATCTTCCAGGATTTGCATGATTGCGATGATTCGGCCTTTGTTCTTCACATCACCGGATGTACGTTCACGTCTGTGAGTGTAGCCGAGCTTTCGTCATTCTGACTAGTTCTAAATTCCAAACAAAGCGTCTCTGTTGTATTCCACAATAGAGTTGCTGAAAATAGGAGCGGTTTCTTCAATGTTTGGAACCTCATAACGAGCAGCTGGTACTGAAATCCTTAATGAAGACTTGTAGCGATCTTTAGAAGCTTTAATGTCGTGTTGCAGGTAGCGGAGATCATAGTTGAAGAAGAACCGATATGGAATTCTAGGCTTGTCAGCAAAGCCTTGAAGAGGTAAAGGTTTTGTCTAGTCGGTGAAGTACGGTTCGTTGTGTTTTCCATGGGCATCGAAGTTGCTTTCTGGATTAAGCCAATCAAAGGAGTCTGATAAAGCTGATGCAATGTTCTGCAAATGGTAGTCCAGCTCTATTTTGTTTCCTGATCGTGCCTTTAGAAAGTCACGAGCATCCTTGTTGATTCGCCTAAGTTCAGCTTTCGTCACTTTTTCTAGCTGAAGACCCGAAAGAATACTCTGAGCGTATTGTAAAGTGTTGCCCAGGAGTGGTTCTTCGGTTTCAAGCGGTGGATGAGCTTTAATCATTGTAGTGACCCATTCAGATTCGGGAGCCTCAGGAGCATCTAACCATGTAAAGCGTTTGGTTTGCTTCTTCTTACTCATAGACTTGTCGGTCTGAGTTGTTGATGATATTCCAGCTTGTGGTTCAGGAGATTCAGTTTGAATGAATTCATGTTGTGGTTCCTGCTGTTGATCATCTTGCTGAAGCATGAATGGTTCTTCTGCTGCTGTAGGTCCAGACTTGGGTGCTGAACTTTGTGCTTTGCGGGTAGAAGTCTTAGATGCTGGTGGTTGTCTGGATGATGATGGTTTGCGGATAGACTTGGATCTTTTGCTTTGTGGGTCTTTGTCCGGATCATCGTCTTTTCTTGGACGTTTGCGTGTACCAGCGGCTTCTTTACATGACTCTGTTGCCCTCAGGGATTCAAGTAATGCAGCTTCTTCATCAGTCTTTTCTACCTTTTCAGCAAGTTTGGAAGCTAACAAAGTTTCCAGTTGTTCCACGGTTAAATCCACAGGCTCAGTAGGAGGCCTGTTCGTTTGCAGATAGAAAGGAGTTGACTGAAGCGTTTTGACGATGTTTTTACGAATCCTGATGTCTAGCTCATTTCTGATGGGTTTCAGCAGTTCAGACAACTCTGGAGTTACTGTAGATACAAGATTTTCACCCAAGTATTCTTTGGTGTAGTCTTTGATCATCTCTTCCATATCTGCTGTCATGTACTTGTCAACTTGAGCTTTAGTCTGCATTAACTCCTGTACTTTATCAGAGAGCTGAGTAACCAGTGTAGTCATTTTCTTCATTTGGTCTTGAAGATCACCATCGTGTTGTTGTGGTGTTCTCCTAGTCCTTGAAGATCCCGCAATATGCTTTGCCCGTAAAAATGCTTTTGTAGTTCTCAGACTGGCTTTCTTCATTCTTGGTCTTTTTGCTTTTGGTGGTGGTGGTGGTGGTGACTGGTCTGATGATGATGATGATGATTCTGCTTCTCTATCTGATTCAGAATGAGGTGGAGATGGATCTTTAGGTGGAGTACCTTGAGGGATTGGAGGTCTTTCCGGTGTCGGAGACCTATCTTTTGGCGGTGATAGCATGTCGGTGTCGAAGAATTGATCATCTTGATCTTGATCATGGGGTTGATCATCAAGATTTTCTTCTGCCGGTTCCTCTGAGGTTTTCTTACTCAACTCCTCTTCTTCCTGACCTTTGGCTTCGACCTCTGGAATTGTTGTCTCAGTTTCCTTTTGTAGTTCATCTGTAGCCTCTTCTACTCCAGCATCTTTCATAATAGTGTTACCCTCAGCATCCTTTTCCAGTTGTTCTGTTGTTGTTTCAGTTGCTGTTGGAGGTATCACTGTGCTGCTAGAACCACCTTCTCTAGCTTGGAGTTCAAGTTGTTGCTGATGAGCTTGTTGCAATTGAAGGTTGAGACGAGCAGCCAATTTGAGCTTTTTCTGCTCTTCCTTTTCCAGGTATCGGGTGTCAACGATTATGCTTTTCAGCTTGCCTTTGTCAGTTGAAGGTTCAGATTCAGGTACCACAGTTTCTTCATCATCATTCCCAGGTTCACGGATGACAATTCCTTTTCTTGGTTGTTGTTGTTGCTCATGGAGAGTTTCTAAACTTAATTGTTTTGCCAGTTCGAGTTCAGGATCCTCTTGAGCAACATACCTTATTTCATAGTCCCCTCCTTCATCTGTGTCGGTTTCGGTTTCAGAGCCAAATTCTGACCCACTAGCTTCTGATGGTGGTGGTGATGGTTCAGGTGTGATGACTTTCTTCTTGATGACTTTTCGTTTCGGGGCTGCAGCAGGCTTAGACTTTGGTTGTTTAGGAGTTTGAGTACTACTGGAGCTTCCAGACTTAGCACCTCTCTTGCTGCGAGTCTCCCTTATGTATCTGGGAACTTCTTCGGTTTCAGAAATGCCTACTCTCCCAGCTTTGTAGGCTAAGTCGTAGATTCGGTAGTTCGAAGATGCAAGAATCTTGTCATTCAGAAGATTGTCAGGTATTCTCAGGCCTGTGGTCCTTGGAGTGAACTGAATGGACTTGACGAAAGCAATCTTGTCATCGTCCACAATGCTGTGCTTTGGTTCGGTACGGTCAAACATCCTTTGGCGAAACTCAGGAGTTTTGCCAACGAGGTAGTCAATGAGCATTTTGGTGAACCTTAAGAAAGGAATCATGGTTCGACCAGTAGTACGGATCTGAAAGATGATGTCGCTCATGATTGGATCTGCAAAGTCAATGTTGGCCTTGCTCATCATCCCCCAGAATACTTGCAGATGGGATAGTCGGGGATGTTCATGACCACTCTTCCGTCCCGTGATAGATCTGATGATAAGCATGTAAAATGTTCTCCAAGGTTGAGGTAGATACTTGACGTTGAACTTGGACAGTATAAGCCTGGAGGACTCTTCTGTATCATAACCAAGCTCAATCATGTAGTCGAGTACTTCAAGCTCTGTCAACATCGGTTCATATTCATTGGAAGTAGGGAGCATTAGAACCGTCCTGAGAACATCTAGATCAACTTCGTATTCCTGTTGTTCTAGAGTGACCTTGAATGAAGCATCATCCAAATTGACCTGAGCAGTGTGCCAGAACTGGTGAATGTAGAAGGTTGGAACAGAAGCAGACTTCGTAAGCATGCTCTTGCACGGATGTGCCAATAGAATGTCTTTGACGATCCGGCAAGAATCTTCAGTAATCCTGAGCTTGTTGAAGTCTAAACGAAGATTGTTCTTGCCAAGGGTCACATGGTAGTCAGCTGGAACTACTTCACCAAGTGTTAAAAGTGGAAGATTCTGTGCGGGTGCGTTTTCTGCTTGTTGTTGTGGTTGAGCCATTGTGAACTGAAAATATGATGTCATAAGATCAAACATTCAACTTGTTAGTTTGTAAGTTAACGTACGAGTTTGATACTTAAGACCATTTCATTTTACATTTTGCATGCAAGTTTCATTAAGCTCGTGAGATGTTTGTTATGACGATGATAAATTGTATGTAATCTAAGACGTAACGTTAAGCATTCAAAACACATTATGCAACTTAAGTACATCTAATAGATTATACAAACACTAAACATCCACAAGATATTAATGCAATGGCCACATACACATGAATACAAGTCCACAAGAATACAACTTAGTTTTTATAAAGTTTACATGTTATACAAACTTTTCAAAAATTATTCTAAGTGTGATCTCGATAACTTGTAAATCTGTGTTCTCGATAATTCTCCAATTCAGTGTTCTCGATAACATTTGTATTGAGAGTTCTCGATAACTTTCAAGCTTGAAAGATCTCGATAACTTACAAACCAAATGTTCTCGATAACTTTGAAAAGATTTCGATAGGCACTGTTCACAGAATCTCGATAACTTTTGGGTTTTCGAAAACTTCAAGGATCTCGATAATTTTCTTCGAAATCTCGATAAGTTATAAAAGATCTCGATAACCTAAGTTAGAGGTTTTCGATAACTTATCAAGAATTTCGAAGAAAGTTCTCGATAACTTTGATTTATCGAAATTTCTTATACAAGAAATTTCGAGATTGTTTGTAGACATACGTTTGATGAATATTGTTGTTTCCACGAGTGAACCTGTTGCATTTAAGCACAAAACAATCGTTACAAACATAATCTACAATCACATGAAAGATTTCGATAATGTTCATAAACCCTAAATTATCTAGATCATACGTTATATGGATTCATGTTGTTTAATCAGTTAATACATACAATTAAAGCATATACAAACATGATATGATCATTGAATTAGAACAAACAACAACATATTGAAAACACCCAATACAACGCAACCCTAAGAACATCTAGATCGTAACTTATATGAATTTAAAGCAATTAAAGCACATAATCATGTTCTAATATCCCTAACATGCATATCCCACCAACAATATCCAACAAAACATCACAATTTCTCATAAACCCAAATTAGCGAAAACGCAAGAACATCGAAATCATAGCAAACGTGTTTGGTGTTATAATTAGAGTAACCTAGCATGATTATAAAACTAGTAAACACAAAAGCCCTATGGTTACAACATCAAAACATCACATTTACAAGATTTCTATATCTAGCGTAAACCCTAGTTCTCGACATCATTTAAACACAAAATCTAACCGTTAACTTTATGATTCCTTGAAAACCCTATCTTAGAATGGTGTGAGGATCATAAAATAACTTACGTTTTGAAGATTTATGCAACGGATTGTGAGTTTGAATCTTGGCCGTGAGATTGGTTAGAGAGAAAATGAGTTTATAGTTTTGTGAATAGTGAAAAACGATGGGGGGGCAGTTTTGGTTAGGTGAATAGTATTGTAACTTTCAAAACTTGGCAATAACAGTCCCTTAACTACATAAATTCTATTCTAAGTCCTAATAAAGTTTATAAACAGTTAAATCTTAACGACTTATGGCAAAACTATCTTCTAAGGCATAACCTAAAGAATCGTCAAGTTAAATTGACTTTAACTCAATCCCGTGAAGTACCACCAAAATTAAAGCAAAATTAAAAATGCAAAAGCACATCTTTGAGAAAAATTTTGAAATTTTTAACGAACATTCTCCCCCTCAACATTTGGTCGTAAAAATGTTGAAAATTTTGAGAGACCAAAGTGTTGAACGAGATCGTGTGCTTGCATTTGTGAACAAAATGAAATAAAATACGAAACGAAATTAAAGAAAATCTTTTTGTTATTTTTATGGTTTTGCAATTTTTTCTTTTTGTTTTTGAATAAATATTTACAAAAGATATTTTTGGTGTTTGACTCCATTAATTGTTTTCCAGAAGAGTTTTTAAATCATCTGGAGTCAAACAACGCATACCAATTCGGTGAACGAGTTCAGTAAACCTAGCCGGTGGTAAAGGTTTAGTGAACAAGTCTGCCAATTGGTATTCTGTACCCACGAAGTATAACTCTACTGTACCCTTCTCGACATGCTCCTTGATGAAATGATATCGGAGATCGATGTGCTTAGACTTGGAATGTAGAACCGTGTTGCAGGAAATAGCAATGGCACTTTTTGAGTCACAGTACATCGGAATCTTCTCGAATGAGTAGCCATAGTCCATCAGCTGCGTACGCATCCAAATGATTTGAGCACAGCAGGCAGCCATAGCCACATATTCTGATTCAGTAGATGAGAGTGAAGTGCAGTCCTGCTTCTTAGATTGCCAAGACACAAGCTTGTCTCCAAGAAACTGTAAACCACCAGAAGTACTTTTTCGTGTATCCATACACCCTGCATGATCAGCGTCTGAAAAAGCAATTAGTTCAAAACCAGAATCCTTCGGATACCAGATCCCCATGTGAATGGTTCCTTTCACGTATCGAAGGATTCGTTTAGCCTCATTGAGGTGACGTTCAGTAGGACGCGACTGATAGCGAGAGCACATAAACACAGCAAATACAATATCCGGTCTGCTAGCGGTTAGATACATGAGCGACCCAATAATACTTCGGTATTTTGTGGGGTCTACCATTTTCCCATGTAAATCCGCATCTAACTTAGTGGTGTTTGACATTGGGGTATTGTATGTGTCACAACTGGTCATTCCATGTTTCTTTATTATTTCAAGAGCATATTTTGATTGACTTAGGAAAATACCACGGGGAGATTGATGAACTTGTAATCCTAGAAAGAACGTAAGTTCACCCATCATTGACATTTCAAAATTTAGTTTCATTAATTTTGCAAAAGCATTAGAATACTTTTTGTTAGTAGATGCAAAAATAATGTCGTCTACGTAAATTTGTACGATTAAAACGTCTTCCCCGTGTCTTTGGATAAATAAAGTTGGATCTATCAAACCTTTGGTAAAACCATTAGCAAGTAAGAAAGCAGTAAGTTTGTCATACCATGCCCTGGGGGCTTGTTTGAGACCGTAGAGAGCCTTCTTAAGTCGATAGACATGGTTCGGATGCTCTGGGTCTACAAATCCTTCCGGCTGACTGACGTATACCTCCTCACGTAACTGACCATTCAAAAATGCTGTTTTGACGTCCATTTGGTACACGATCATGTTTTTGTGAGCAGCGTATGCCAGAAAAATCCGTACAGCTTCAAGTCTAGCCACGGGTGCGAAAGATTCTTCAAAGTCGATTCCTTCCTCCTGACTATAACCTTTAGCTACCAATCGGGATTTGTTGCGTATGACATTACCTTCTGCGTCCAACTTATTCTTCCATATCCATTTAAGTCCAATCACATAAACTCCATCCGGTCTTTCAACTAATTCCCAGACTTCTAGTCTCTTGAATTGGTCGAATTCTTCTTGCATAGACTCAATCCAATTATCATGTGTCATTGCTTCCTTGATGCTTTTTGGTTCGGCATGAGAGATGGTGAGTGCATACATGCAGTGTTCGGCATCGGAGTGAAGTTTCTGTCGAGTCATCACTGGAGCTTGGGGATTACCAATAATGTTGACAATTGGGTGATCACGTGTCCAATGATGTGTTGACGGGTAAGGGTTATGGAACTGCTGCACATTAGTCGATTCCAAGTCCCGTGTTGACGACTCTGGAATATCGAAAAGGTTGGGAGTCGGTGCAACGGATTAAAGAATGCATTGGGATCGTAATTTGCAGGTTCGGGTACTTCTTGTTGATTCAGATCTTCAAGTGCATTGTATGAGTTGGAGTCTGTCTGTTCATCTGCTGTTGGTGAATCTGTTGGAGGTGCATCAGTTTCTACGGTAGTTGTAGTAACGGGTGTATCAGGCACTGGAATAGTGGCAATTTGAGCAGCGGAATCGGTGGATACATTTTGTGCACGAATCTCAAAAGAGTCATCAAACAGTGGAGTGAACAACGTTTCCAATTCTTGACGGGTTAAAGGTAAAGGTGCATCTGAACGATCTGAGAAATTTAAATGGTTAAGTTCGGGTCCTAAGCTGTTGCGCTCAGAAGCCATATCAGTGAGCTCATCAAAATTAGCGTGTATAGTCTCTTGAATCTCTCTGGTCCGACGGTTATATATCCGAAATCCCTTAGAATTTTCACAATAGCCAATAAAGATTCCTACATCAGCCTTAGCTTTAAGCTTTCCAAAGTCATGAAGATCGTTGTTCGGGTAACATAGTGCACCAAAGACATTAAGGTGTTGAACATTGGGCTTACGTTTGTGGACAAGTTCATATGGTGTGCGATTGTGTCGTTTGTTGATCATACATCGATTCTGGGTATAACATGCTGTTGAGACGGCTTCTGCCCAAAGATAGTCTGGTAGTTGTGCATGGATCAGCATTGTGCGGGCTGCTTCCACTAAAGTACGGTTTCGTCTTTCGACCACGCCATTTTGTTCGGGAGTCCGAGCAATAGATGTTTGATGAACAATACCTACCTTCTCAAAATAATCCCGAAGGGTTTGATTCTTAAATTCAGTTCCATTGTCTGATCTGACGATTCTGACGGTGTTTCTAAGCTGAACTTGAATTTTGGTGAGAAAAGTGACTATCATGGATGGAGCTTGGTCTTTAGTACGAAGAAAGTAGACCCAAGTCCATTTAGAGAAGTCGTCTACTATGACAAGAATGTAACGTTTCCCGTTGATCGTTTGTACTCTCATTGGTCCGCACAAATCCATATGTAATAACTGAAGAACATGATCCGTACTGGGTTCTTGTTTTGAAGCAAGATGTACACGTTTGCTCTTCCCTTGTTCACAAGCAGGACAAAGGTGATCTTTAGCGTATCTGAATCTGGGGAGTCCCTCAACCAATTTATGTCGAGCCAGATCAGTCATGGTTTTGAAATTGAGATGTGACATTCATTTGTGCCATAACCATGATTTTGTAGATTCGGCCTTAGAAAGTAAGCAGATGGGAGAGGAAGCAATCATATCAGACATTGAAATGGTATAAAGACTGTTGTTGCGGGTGCCGGACAGTAGATCGTTCCCTTGTAGATCACGTACGAAACAAGTTTTCTCCCTGAATGCAACTTCTAAGTCACCGTCACAAAATTGACCGACTGAAAAGAGATTGTGACCAAGACCTTCAACATAGTATATACGGCTGATTTCAATATTCCCACTGATATAATCTCCATACCCCATAATAGCAGCGAAGTGATCATTCCTGAATCTGACAGTACCAATGAACTTTGATACAAAGTTTCTTAACAGTTTGAGATCGCCTGTCATATGTCGGGTACATCCGCTATCAACAATCCAGAGAATGATTTGCACCACCTGCATCACACGAACGAGACGACGATGGTACAATGGTAAGGGTGGAACCCGATGAAGTAGTGGGTTCCGGTTGGTTAGAAACACATGATATAACAACTTTAGGAATCCAAGCAAAATTATGCATCTTAGTTAACCAACGCTGCCACTTCCAACTAGATTGCGCTTTCTTCTTAGTGAGTTCGCTGAGTGAAGGCAAGTTCTTAGGATTGCTGGGCTTAACTACAGGGGTAGCAACTACATCCTCAGAAACTACAGGGGGCGTTAATCCTAGCTTAGATTTGGAAGCAGTAGTGGGCCTAGATTTTTTGCCTTTTGTAAGTTTCTTAAGACGTGTTAAAAGAGAAGTAGCAACACACTTAGAGTGATCACCAGATAGCATAGATTTACGACAAAACACACAAGATGCATTAAACGATAAAGAAGTACGAGATACATCATTCGTTACAGACAGATTCGGATTACAAGTTGCCAAATCACAATCTAAATCTATAGTAACATGATTATTATTCAAATTCCTAGGGTGAGCTTCTACTTCCATAGCTTTTAAGTTCTCTCTCTTACGTCGCAAATTCCTATTCTTCTTTTTCTCTTTTTGGTGCTTGGATCTGCTAACGCTAGGAGGGATAACTAGTCCTGGAGAGGTGGAAGAACTCATGTTAGAATTATGAATAGCTGTATCGTTACTAGTGTTATCTGTCCTATGTTTTTATGGTGCAACAATCTTAGTATTTGCAGACTTTTTCTTTTCAAGATTTCTAATTTTCTCCTTCAATTCAATAATGATGTGCGTTTTGTCCTGAATTGTGCTGTCAAGCTTTCGGTTTAAGTAGAAATATTCATCTCGACTCTTTTGCCAAAAATCTGTTACTTCTTGCAATTCCGCAATCTCTTTTTCATATTTAGAAATCTGACTTTTAAGTTCCTCATTTTCATTTGAAAAAGATGTCGAAGTTTTAAGATTTTGCAATTCAAGTTCAAAAATAAGACTTTGGTTTTGACACCATTCTAGTTTTTTGTTGAGTTGAAAGATTTCATCTGAAAGTTTTTTCTGCACATCATCATTTTTTTGTCGCAGACTCATGTTCTCATTTTTTAATGTCTCAACTGTTTTATTCAACAACCCAATATCATCACAGTGTTCAGAAACAAGCATATCAGTACCACATTCATAAAGAGAATTCATTACCACAGATATAACATCATAATTGAGGACACGTTCCATGAGACGATCATTTTCATTTTGCAAAAATTGATTTTGACGTTGATAAAATGAAATTGATTTTTTAGTTTCTTGAAAAATATCCATCATTGAAGACACTTCTTTTTGAAGATCCTGTTCCCAGAGTTCAGCACATAATCGTAGATGTTGAACGTGAGGTAAAAATTGTTTTTGAAACACCTCTCGCCGTTCACGCTCATGAGGAGCAATAAATGTGAAAACAGTGATTTCTGAATTACGATCAACAGCATCTTGTAAAAATTCAATATCTTCCATAAACGTTTGGAAATACCGAAGTATCTTGCACGTTTTAGGAAGAGGTTGAACATTTTCTGGTTTAGTTAAAAGACCATTGTTTTGAACTACTGGTGTGAGAGAAGCTTTATAAGAAGGAAGATCTTCTGGTAATATAAAATACGGTTGTACAACATTCTCTTTTTGAGGTGTGAAAGTTTCATTAATAGAAGGCATTTTTGAGTAATCAAAAGGTTTGTTGTAATCAACATTTTCCATTTTAGATCGAGTCTCGTCCTCTATTTTCAGTTCTTCCTCACGATCATAAACAACAGCACGAATAATAGTGTCATCAAAGAAATGGTTTGCACTAGATATCTTCGGAATCTCGGTGAGTGCTTTATTTAAAAAACTGGGTGATTCACTACCAATGGCAAAACCATGGCCGGTGTTTGACCGTTTTACAGAAAGTTTATGAATGGTTGTGATTGAATTACCAGTTTTATATACAACATTCTGAAACTCTTTGAGTTGACTCGTTAATTTAACAATTTCATCTAAATATGATTTAACTCTGTCCCTTGAAATCTGTTTATGTTCTTGAAAATCCGCTTGACAAGTTGACAACTCATTTTTAGTTTTCAAAATGACATCTTCGAGTTGAGCAACTTGTTGTTTATGTACAAAAGCTTGTTGTTCAAGTTGTGAAGCTAAATCATTTTTAGATTCCATTATGTTACCAATTTGAAATTCGAGATCCTTTTCACGACGATAAGATTCTTTAAAAGCATTTTCAAAGCTCTTTTCGTTATCAATGAGTTTAACAGCGTTATTAAATTGTATATTCAAACACTCGAGATCCCTAGACAATGATGCATTCTTCTCTTTCAATCTCGCATTTAATTCTTGACATTTTATATTTTGAGATTGACTGGCCATGAGAAGTGTCCGAAGGTCTGAATCTGGATCAGTCATAGAACCAAGGGGTTTAAGATGAGCATTGTTGTCGTTTACATGATTAGTGTGAGAATCATCAATTGAGACATCTGAGTTAATTTGATCATCATCAAATGTAACGACTGTGTCCAATTGATAATTTTCGTCTGTAGAGAACAATGCATCATTTTGAACCGATTGTTTCGATGTAGATGCAGATGCAGATGGGGTGACAATATCATGTATAAGGCATGAATTAAAGTCGTTTACCTGAGACAGAGTGTCAGAATCATATACTGGACCTGATTCAGTGATGTGGAGTTCCTGCATGTTGGCCATAAGCATAACAGCAGCATTAGCTTCGAGATCTTCCATGTCATCATCAGACTGAGCATTGGCCATGAAGCTGTTGTCATTCAGTTTATTTGTGCCTCTAGCTTCCTCCTGAAGAGCTAATAGAAGTTGCTGTTTGTGATACTTACTGCCCTGAGTTCTTGGAGAAGGACATGCAGTAGCCATATGACCGACTCCATTGCAGTTAAAGCACTTAATGATCTGATTCCCTGATGTATCATTCCCATTATCCCCAAAATCAACCTTCTTCTGAGATGAACCAGAGTTGTTCCTGAAGCTTCCTCCATTGTTGTTAAACCTCTGTCCAGAACTATAACCACCAGAATTGAATCTCCCACTGTTACGGTTTTGAACCTCAACACGGCCATCATGAATCACAGCTTGATTCCTTGTATTAGACGATGATCGGAGACGATTGTTGGACTTGTTAGAAAATTTGCTGAAAGCTCTAGCAATGAGTGCTATTCCCTGATTAAGGCTGTTGAAGTCCTCGTCATCATCATCATCATGTGATTGGTACAAGGGATCATTGTTGTGTGATAGGTCAAGTTGTGTTGGTTGTTGTTGTGAAGAGAGATCATAAGATGAAGTCTTATTCTGAATAGGGTAATTGAAGTGATTCTGTTCAACTGAGTAATCGTGAAGTTGCATGGATGAATTCGGAACATGTGAGTGAGCAACCAATGCTAATGAGTTTGATGTTGGAGACGGTGAAAGGGTTCCTCTCTGAGCACGGTCTTTGTTCACTTCTGACTCATGGTGTTTGAGATAATCATACAACAATCCATACGGTGCATCATGAAGATTCTTTGCCTGACGAACAAATGTCACATATCGCTGCCAATCCGGTCCAAGACACCCAAGAAACTTAGTGTTAACGGCAATCTTTGGTAGTGTGATGTTGTGTCTGTCGAGGTCATTTATGATATTGGTGAAGCGGTGATAGTATGACTCAAGTGATTCCATTGGCTCTATCATGAAGTGTGTGTATTCCATGTAAAGTTTGGATTCCATATCCTCCTGATTCAACTGAGTTCCTTCCATTAGTAGATGAACGTGTTCCCACATGGCCTTAGCATTTTTCTGAGCATCAACACTGCGAAAGATAGGATTTGGTATGCTGTGAAGGATGTAACTCATGGCATATTCGTCCGCTTCCTTATGAAGAATTTGTTCAGCAGTGAGGCGTGTTTCAGGTAAAGCTGTTGAAGACTCAGGTCTAGGTGGAACAGCATTGTCATTAGCAGGAACAGTGTTGAGAGGTGGTACAAATGGACCTTCCATGATAACCTTCCTAAGATATCTGCCATGGGGTTTCTTGAGATCAAGAAATCTAAGGAATCGACTTGACCACTGAACATAATTACCCGGTGTCAACATTGGTGGTGTGTCAAGTGAACCTGCTTCATGCCTCGATTGTTGAGTAGTAATGACCTCACACATCTGATCAAACCAGTGAGACTGTTTTGGCGTTGGAGTGATTTGTTGTAGCATTGGTAAGGGTTGAGGTTGAAATTGATGCATCATGGCATGTTGCTGAGAATACATTTGACTTGGCTGTTGATATGATTGTGCATTCTGTTGATATTGCTGTTGCTGACGAAATTGTTGCAGTTGATGATACGGTTGTGCTTGATAAGGGTTAAAGTACGGTGGTTGAGACATGATTGAAAAACTTGTGGTTTATGGATCTTGTAGAAGGTATAGTATTTAAGACAAATCTTAGAAAACAAATCCCAATGTGATTTCGATACTTGGTTATAGGATGATTTCGATAAAATGTTAAAGTTCAAGTAATCTCGATAAACTGAAGTTCTCGATAAAACACAAAGGATTTCGATAACTCGCATTATTCTCGATAAAAGAAAGTTTTCGAGAAAGATTGGAGACAATTATCGAGATCTTTGGTGCAAATGAGACAAAGTTTGTTTTCGATGTATCTGAAAGTAATTTCGATAGATTCACAAGATTTCGAAAGCAAGCAAGTGATTTCGATAAATGGTGAAGTTCTCGATAATCTCAGGTTCTCGATAACAAGTATCAAAGTTTCGAGATTATACAATAACGAAACTATCCAATAAGTCGAAGTGTTTTCTTTCTTATACAAGAGAGAAAAACACTGAGTAAGCAACAAAACACTTAAGTAGTAATATCGAAGGTTCTCGATAAAAGAGGGTTGAAGGTTCTCGATAAAATGGGGTTTTGTGTTCTCGATAAATTGCCCAAAACGTAGATTTTTCTTTTGTGAAAAAGCAAGCCTAAAACGAGTTTTTAATCCAAGATTCTTGTACAACTAGCATTAAAATGATGAAATCTTAATGAAAGTTGCAAACTTGAACTTTTTAACAAAAATTTTAAAATTTTCGATAAATAGTACAAGTTTATACGAATCTTAAAAAACCCAAAAATTTTGAAACTTTGTTGTTTGTTTTGGTTTCTAACACAAGTTTGTAATCAAATATGTGATAAAAACACCAAAGAAGCAAGAAAGTTGCAAAGTTTTTGAATCTAACGAGATAAAAAACGAGTTTTTGG
>LBNU01039320.1:66244-90673 GCA_014162995.1 Artemisia annua
CAAATATGTGATAAAAACACAAAAGAAGCAAGAAAGTTGCAAAGTTTTTGATTCTTACGAGATAAAAAACAAGTTTTTGGTTCGAATAAACACAAAAAAATAAACTACACCTTCTTCTAGCGATTGATACCACTTGTTAGGTCACCATATTAGTAAACACAAGTATTCAAATGAAAGAAATGAGATGAGAAATAGACTTGGTTGATTAAGATCAATGTGAAAGATGAAAGAACAAGAGTTTCCTTTAGATATGAAATTAACCAACAAGAGAAAGGATTACATAGAGGTCCTATTTATAGGATGGGAGCTAGGGCAACACGCCTAGTCCTTCCTTTCTCTTAAACGTTTGGGCTTTAGGCCCATTGGACTTTAACTTAGACTATTACATAAAACCATACGAGTATTAAATAACGTAGCTAAATAAGATAATTCTAGCAACCTATTACAATAACTGAAATGACCGAGACTTGACTGAATAGTTGAAAACTATGATCCTAACACACTTGGTTCCTATTATGGTGACATTCTTAGGTCTTGGTACTAACGTCCAAACATTATTAGACTTAAATTGGTTTAATTCTTCTTGCATTGCAATGATCCAACTTTCATCCTTCAATGCTTCATTAACGTTTTTAGGTTCTATGATTGAGACAAAACAAAAGAGATTGCTTTTGTCTTGAGCTTGTGATCTAAGGGTTCTTTGGTTTAGGCTTCCTATGACGTTCTCTAAGGGATGATTCTTAGATTCCTTAATGTTGGTGGTTTCAACTATTTCTATGGTTTCTTTTTCTTGAGATATGTCTAGGTTTTTCATATTTTCAACTATGACGTTTTCTTCATCTAAATCATCATCTACCAAAAGGTGATGTTTTAAGGACTCTCATAGAAAGTCTCGTTCAATGATTCTTTGACGACCATTGTTTCCTTATTGAGAACAACGTAGGCTTTACTAGTTTGAGAATACCCTAGAAATACACCTTCGTAGGACTTTGGGTCGAACTTGATGAGATAATCTTTGGTGTTTAAAATATAGCATTTATTACCAAATACTCTAAAGTAATCTAGAGTAGGTTTCTTACCTCTCAAGATTTCATATGGGGTTTTTCCTATGATTGGTCTAATGAGAATTCTATTAAGAATATACGTGGATGTATCTATGGCGTTACACCAAAACTTCTGAGGAATAGATTGCTCATTGAGCATTGTTCTACTCATTTCTTGTAGGGTTCTATTTTTCCTTTCAACTACCCCATTTGATTGTGGAGTTCGTGGAGCCGAGAAATTGTGAGTAATACCATTAACATGACAATAAGCTCCGAATTGAACTTCATTATCAAATTCTCTGCCATGGTCAGTCCTAATGGAAACTATGTTGCATCCTAGTTGATTTTGAATTTTCTTGCTAAAGTTTTTGAATTGTTTGAAAGTTTCGGACTTGTTTTTAAGAAACCTAGTCTAAGTGTACCTATAGTAATCGTCTACGATCATTAGGGTGTAGATATTTTCTCCATAACTCCGTATGGCGTAAGGACCGAAGAGATCCATGTGAAGAAGCTCTAGACATCTAGACGTTGAGATCATATTCTTAGGCTTATGACTAGAGTGAGCTTGTTTTCCAACCTTGCAAGCATCACAAAAATGTTGGCCGAACCCAAGTTTAGGAAGATTTCTAACTAAATCCTTAGAAGCTAATGATTGTAATAAACGCATATTGGCGTGTCCTAGTCTTATATGCCATAGTGTAGAATTATCATTCATTGTAGCTAAGTATACATTGTCAGTAGGTTTGTTACTTATTTTCATGACATATAGGTCACTTGTTCTAATTCCTTTGGCAATTAATTTTCCGTCCTTTATGATCTCACTACCTTCTTTGGAAAAGATTACCTTGCTCTCATTATCACATATTTGACTAATACTAAGTAGATTAAAACCTAGGTTATCTACATGTTCCACATTAGTTATAGTAAGAGAGTTATGAGTGATTGTACCTTTGCCGATGATATTACCCTTGAGTTTACTACCAAACGTAACATTACCTCCATTACATGCATGATACGATGAGAATAGCTTGCGATTACCCGTCATGTGGTTGGTGCATCCACTACCTTTAACCCATTCGATCATATCTAATGATAACATAGACAAACTCAAACATATGGTCCCCAATATCTCATGGGTCCAAAGTTGTTAGCACCAAACATCCTATAGATTTGTTGCATTTGTCTAGGATGTTGAAATGGTGAGTAAAATCCTATAGGAAGAAAATCATTTTTCCAACTCATGGAATAATTCCTATGATAATTTTGATTTCTAGTTACTCTTGATCTAGTTTGTCCATTTACTATATTTGTTTTTCTAGGAGGTGGAGATCTATATCTTATTGTTGGTTTGTTGTATCCTAATACGGGTTTTAGTATTGGTTTATAGAATTTCTTTACCTCTTTTACATTAGCAATGGGTATTTCTGAGTTTATTACGGTTAATTGTTTTGGATTAGAATCTGGGATATGTTTAGGCAAGATCACAGTTTTGCGTACTGGGGACGGTCCTTCATCGATGGGACGGTCCTCTATAATTAAGGGACCGTCTGGTGGATTTGAGGAACCGTCACCAGTATACACATCCGTCTGAGACTTCACAAATTTTGTTTGTTTTGATTCACCTGTTGATGCTTCAGAAAAATTATATCCTATACCGGTTTTATTATCGTAAGACTTTTGAGCTCCTATTAATTGTCTAAGAGAATGAGTGCTCTTTTCAAATTTATTTAATTTTTAGGGTTCCTCTTTGAGTCCCTCATTTTCGATTTTAAGATTTTGACATGATTTGCACTCCAAATCAATTTCCTTTCCTTTCTCAAGCCTAGATAGTTTGTCTTTTAATTCCGATATTTCCTTTTCTAATTTAGACTTGGTGGATTTTAAAGATTTGTTTTTCAAAATAATCTTTTGATTTATTTCACAAATTTTATCATGCTCATTATCTAAATCAAGTGAATCTAGTGAGTAAGTGTCATAATTATGGAGATCGGTTTCGAGACGAACCTCTTTTGAAGATCCGGCCATGAGACAAGTTTCATTCTTGCCATCTTCATCGCTATCACTCCAAGCACCGCTTACATATGCCTTTTAGTTTGTCTTTTGCTTGGTGTGGACAATCTCCAACTAAGTGTCTTGTATCACCACATCCAAAACATCTTCTCTCAACCTTACTATGTCTATCTTCACGAACTTTCTGAGGTGCTTTCTTTTCATCTCATGGTTGTCTTAGGAATCTTCCTCTTCGCTTAAAGAATTTCTTGAAATCTCTAACTGCCATAGAATACTCTTCGTCTTCACTTTCCGAGCTTGAATCCTCATCATCACTTAGCTCCTTTTTAGCTTTCAAAGCAAGTGATCTTTTTTCCACCTTGCTTTTTACAATCTCGGAATCATTTTTTATGATTAACTCATGGACCTTTAAGTTACCAATGAGCTCATCTAATGATAGAGATGCCAATTCTCTGGATTCTTCAATTGCCGTGACCTTTGCTCTCCATTTTGGATGTAAAGCCATGAGAAATTTCCTAACACAACTTTTGACAGAAATACCTTCATCGAGTGCTTTTAAACTCGTGATAATGGTGTTAAATCTAGCAAATGCACTATCTATAGATTCGTCTTCAGGAATGACGAATTGTTCATATTGTTGAACCGAAAGATCGATCTTGTTATCCTTAACTTGATTATTACCTTGATGAGTGACTAACAAAGTTTTCCAAATTTATCTTTAGCCGTATTACACATGAAAATTCTTTGAAATTCCTTTTTGGGTAAAGCGTTGTAAATGACCATTTTTGCTTCTTCATTTTTAGCTAATTTCTGTTTAAGACTTTCACTTTGTTTATCATAAGAAACAATTTCATCTTGTTTAGTTTCCGCTTTATATTCAATAGGTTTAAAGTCACCGATGGTAATAACATGCCAAAGATCAAGATCTTTTGATTTCACATACGTTTCGAATCGAGTTTTCCAGTAAATAAAACCCTATCAGTCTCAAAGAGTGGTGGTCTTTGCATAGACTGCCCTTCTTGATATTTTTCAAATTCCATTGATCGTTTCAAGTTTTAAAATACAGTATACTTTAAAAGTCTTGAGTAACATGGCTCTGATACCAATTGTAGAAACTAGAAGGGGGGTTGAATAGTTTCACCGTTGGTATTTACGTTTTAGAAAATTAACTTTTACAATTTATGTTTATGAAAATGATTCGATTCGATCTTTAAGTGAAATCAAATCAACAACAAATAGAAGAAATAATAAGTAAGTAAGTAAAGATAAGGAAAGAAACGATCAAACCGGGACACGGAGATTTATAATGGTTCGGCCACGAAGCTCTCTCTTCGCCCCTACTCCACTCCTCGACTCTCACACTCGAGAGTTTCACAAACACTATATCAACACGCTCCATTATGGCGGAACAAACTATAACCACCCACAAAATCTCATCACTATTATTCCCACTATAAATACTTATATCAGGTATTTCACAGTTAACTTTTTGCTTTTTATGTGCATTCACTACTTGCATGACTCTCTAGACCTGCTCACGTATCTACACAAGCCAAATATCTTTACACTCACATCCTATAAACTCCTGGTATGTCAAGCATAAGATCACAACACTACCACAATAAGTAATCTATCAATCTAACACACTAATCTCATCACAAAACCCTAATAAACCCTAATCAAACCCTAATTAGGGCTATGTACTAACAAAACCCTAATTGCTTATCTAAACTAGTTTGTAAGTGTTCAAGGCTTATGTATGAGTTACCCTAGGAACAATAGGATATCTTAGCACCTTTAGACCCTAGTACAACCTCTTAGAGCTTAGGTACAAGTCTTTTAAGCATAAAACCCTAACTAGGTCATAACTTCCCGGAAACTAGGTTAAACCTTCCTAAATCTTTACCATAAGCTACCACCACTTAGTATAAGCTTCTTAGGACTTAATCCTAGCTACTAAACACTCATAGGAACCTAATCTAGGCACTAAACCCTAATCTAGACCCTAATCTCTTCTTAAGCAAAACTAGGTTTAAACTAAACTTAACTTAACCTAAAACCTAAATCTAAGCTACCAACCTAGCACCACTATCCCTAGCAACCCACAAGGCAGCTTAAGCAGCTCTTTGTCACCACCAAGCACCCTCCCACACACCTCCATCACCACCTTGTCACCACCTTTGACTAAAAACACCACACGACCCATTTTTTCACCACAAGCCCCCTTGCTAGTTCTATAGCTTATCCTACTAAGCTATTAGCTTCTCCTAGTCACCCCAACTGTCCTTGACCACCTCCGCACATTGCTTGTCCACCACACCAAGAAAACTTAGCTATAAGGGCTAACGAGCCCTATATATACCTCGTATCCCATTCCTTTCAATCTCACACCTTCACTTCTTAAACACCTCACAATCTCTGGTCCAAGGGTAGTAGTAGAGTCCTAGTAACCTTAGAAGTCGAGTACTAGAAGCCTTGAACCCTTGACGACTTGTTTTTCCACCTAGAAAACCCTAATTCCCACGTTAACCTTAATCAGACCCATGTAAGCTTAATTTTTGCTTCTAATAGCTTTATTACAGTACTAGGTTAGTATTAGGATGCCTTAGAACCTTTGCCTAAGCCTTGATCATTTCCCTTTAGGACTTTTCATTTTAAAATCCTAATTATAGACTAAATGCTAATTTTATGCTATAAGCCCTTACCATAAGCTATAAGCTAGTTTAGGCAACTTAGATAAGCTAATATTAGTTAACCATAAGCTAGGAAACCTTTTTGTTTTATCAAAATATAGTTTGCATGGAATTAGGACTAGTTTTGCAAAGTTTTCCATGCATAGGGGTATATATGGTAAAAGTCTAGGGACTATTGTTGACATTTCTTAGAAGTTATAAGTATAAGGACCCTTTTTTCAAAGTTATATAACCTTAGGATAAAAAGTAAAATAGTTATAAACTTTGAAGGACTAGTTTTGCAAATGTTTTAAAGTTAAGGGTATAAATGGTAAATTTTGAAAACTTATAAGTCCAAGGGTCATTTCTGTCACTTTCCTTAAATATATAAGCATAGGGACTAACTTTGCCAAATTTAGATAGTTAATAATATAAGTTTATAAGTTTAGGGTAGATTTTGTAAATATATAAACTATAAGGGTATAAAGTGAAAGTATTTTCATATAAAACCTAAAAACTATCTTTTACCTAACAACATAACACAATAGTAGGGAGCTTCATGTGAGGGGTTTCATTTGGGTATTCGTTTTGACGAGTTTGCTTGGTTTACGATTTAAAGTGCTCTGGCTCCTCAAACGTTTACTACATGACCTCTGAATTATGATGGCCCGAACAATGTTTTATTATATCTATAACCTAAGAAATTAACAACATGATACAATACCAGGGAGCTTCATGTGAGGATTATATACTTCTGAATTATGATGGCCCGAACGGTATTATGTTTAATAACATAATGCAATACTAGGGAGCTTCATGTGAGGAGTATGTAATTCTGAATTATGATGGCCCGAACGGTGTTATTTTATATCTATAACTTAGAAACCCTAAGAATGATTACTTAAGAAACTTAAACTAAACAACTAGAGCTTGACATTCACCCACACCTATAACAAACCCCAGGATACGTGAGTAAGGCAGTCTTGTAACACCCTAACCCGATAAGGGTAGAAGCACTGCATTATGGTGTCATATCAAAGCGTATACAGACATACAACCTAGGTAATATAAAAGAATTTCAAAGGTTACAAAGGAATAATCTGAAATACAAGGTTACAAATGAAACAATAATAAATACTAAGTCTGAAGATGCCAAAGCTCCTACTAATCAAAAAGCTATCAAAGTGTAGTCTTCTAAGTCCAATGTACTCTCCACTCATAACCCAGCTTCCTACTAAAACCGGCCGCAGGAAAAGAAATGCGGCTTAGCTACGAAAGCTCAGTGAACATATATAAACAACGAAAATTAATAATAAAAGGAATACGATGTGGAAATGACATAAGTCCAAACGAACCTGCTAAGAAAGAAATCAAGAATATGGAAACAAAAGGAGATATGTTTCAATGGCTAAGTATCACAAGGCATAATATGAATGTACCGTAAAAGTAAATGTAAATATGAATGTAAGGTAAAGGTAAAGGTAAAGGTAAAGGTAAAGGTCAATTCAGTATCTCAAACCCCGTGCCCAGAACAGAACAGGTCATAACATAGATGTTCTCATATGAAATCCAGAGAGGAGACATCAGAATATTAAATGTAAATCAGAGGGGTTACCTCAATGGGATGTGAAGGACGTGTGTTGCACACACAACCACATTCACCAGATAACACATAACATATATCATATAACAGATAACGGATCTAGGATGCACCCATACGCCCCCACAGAAATCAGTTGGCCATAATAGAAAAATAAAGCGCGCATAACATATAACAAAAGGGGACGGTGTGGTAAATCACTCGACCACACAGGAGTCATAGCATCGGTGCATCAATGCTATATACATGGAACCCCCATGCCTAGTGATAGCCCGGGTCTCATACTGAATAGGTCAAAGGTAAGTCAAAAGGTTCATATCATAAATGTTCAAATATTAAAGGGGATCATAGCAGTGGCTTAGGGAATCCTAACAAACAAAGGTTCGTATCAATGGTTCAAGGTTTACAAATACGAAAGTATTATAAGAACTGATTTGAAAAACTTAGCAATTCATTTTAAAACATGGTTATCATAACAGTGTTTCCTAAAAAAAACATTTTTAGCAAAGGTTATTTAAACCTCCATTTAGAAACTGACATGTCGTCATGTTTTAAGAAATTAGTTCAAATAGTTTATTTCATATTACCAAGTTATGTTTTCAAAAGAGTTTTCAGACAACATAATATCAATGAACCAAAGGTGTCAAATGTACCAAGGTCAGAAATCATAATAGCGGTATGGAATGGAACATAGTAATGAGAAGGCAAGGTACAAGTTTGGCAAAGGTCTAAGTCATCAGGATATCAAAGGTTCATAATCAAGGGTTCACAATTTAAATAGTTCAAAGGTTCATAGAAAAGGTTCAATTCGAAAGTTTATATCAATTCTTCATTTAAAGAAATATTTTAATAGTTGCTTCCATAAAAGTGATCTTTAATGACGGTTTTCATAAAGATAGTCTTTAAAAGTAGTTATCATAAAAGTTAATAAAATTCCATATAAATGTGGTATCACATAGTGCTCATAAGCATCATTTTAAAATAGGCTTTTCGCAAAACATTTTCATAAAATAATTACTAAAGGTTTTCACATCCAATTATAATATTAAAAGCACCTTCCAAGTTTCAAGGGTTCAAGGACTAAGGTCACAAAGGTAATGAACGAACTACATCAAGTGTCATATCATTAGGTTCATAATGAACGAATATCAAATAGATCATAAATGAGAATATCAATAGCAAGGAATCATAGCAGAGGTACAAAGAGGTCATGTCAAAATAGTGAATCAAAGTCAAGGAATCATATCAAGATTCATAACGGAGTTCAAGTAAAGGTTCAAATCAAGTAATTGTAAAAGATTCATAATTTAAGAGAAACATAGCAGGGTTCAATATAGTATATATAATAGCTCAATATAGGGAAGCCATCAAAAGAAGGCTCAGAGCAAACATAGCATAGTTAAACAAGCAGTCAAAGAGAGGAAAGGAAGAATCATGAGAAACCTTTACTGAAAATGTCAGAATATCTGTACCTTAACGCGTATGAAGGGAAAGCAAGTGAATGAATGAACACAAGGAAACAACGTCACGCTTCTTCAAATGATCTATACAAAATAGGGATCACTTAATACTTATATGTTTATTTCATAAATTGTAAATGGTCTTTAATGATTTATACTTATAGTTATATTCATAACTTCTTTTAGGCTTATTTTACAATTCTGGGTCAGATTCTCACGAATTTTAAGACACAATAAATGAACTCCAGAGACTCTCCCAATATTTCTTGAGGTTCCCACATAAGTTGAGTAGTTACTCAAATTTTTGCAGATTTTATTAGTAAGTGTATGTATCCTTAAAAAATTCACCTTTCCAGACCTACCCAGAAAAATAACTGCACAAACACCCAGAAATTTTGCGTTTGGTTAACCCATTTATACTCTTCAGAAAAATCTACAAAAATTCCAGGAAGTCACACATATCCTATATTTAACCCTGTAAAAGGAGAGACCTTAACACTTTATATTTTGAAAATGAAAAATCAAAAACCTCTACTGATATTCAGACTCGATTTACTCAGCTTTGACACTTAATCTTGTAAAAATCAAAAAGCTTACCTCCCGACCTCCAATCACCATGAAATTTATATTTTCAGAAACTAGACAAATAGTACTTATGTTTAGACTCAAAAATCAAGCAAAAACACATTGGTATCATCAAGTTTGACATCAATCAATTCGACCTAATTTCTGGACAGCACACATTTGTGACAGAAAATATCTCCCTAACCCATTATAAACCCGAATCGACCCTTAATTATCTATTTTCTAGGGTTTCCATTAAATTTTGTTCTATTAATCCAGGTCATTAATGAATACATAATGATTTCATGATTACAAATTAGGGCTTGCATATGTTTATTCGATTTGTAAACTTTTATGTAGGTCAAGTTTTTAGGGTTTCATGTGGATGTTCAATTCGTATAACGTATTTTACAATACCATTCGATCCATGTTAGTAACAAAATGATATAAGGCGTAAGAGAAAACCATGAAATCAAAAAGAAATATGAAGATGATACCTAGCAATCGAATGTATGGCAAACCGAATGGAAGACAATTATATAAACCGAAACCCAAATTCCTTGAACTCCCACACGTACAAAACAATGCCCTAACAATGGAAGATCACTCCTACTAGTTCCTTGAACCTTCTAATGATCGAATGACAAGGGAAGAAGACCAAGAAAATGGATGCGCCACTTTTGTGAGAAAAATTAGGGTTAGGGATTCTGTATAAAGCTTAATATGTGTTTATGTGTGAAATAATACACCGGTTCCCTTTTATTTTTAGTGTGGGTTGATGTTGGGCTAGGAGGCCCTAAGAAAGACATAGGCTAAAGAATCTTGGGCTTTGTTGGGTTGTAGTAGGATTTTAGTTGAAGTAACCAAAAGAAAAGGCCCAAAACAAAAATCTATGAAACGTTTTTAGTTACCTCGTATATTATTTACGTCACAAAATTATTTTGGAGCTCAATTATATTCAAGGATTTCTATAATGATGTTTTGTTGTAATTTTATGGGTTTATGGTTAATTCGTTAAATTACATTCGCGTTTTTAATCAATCGTACACGTAACTTAGAAAAATTTCAAATTGTACGTAAAATTAGGATTACAGATTTTAGGGTCTTACAACTCTTTCCCTATAAAAGAAAATTTCGTCCGCGAAATTGAAGATATACAAACCAGATGAGAACGTATCAAATTATGCAAAACATGAAAACTTGGTTTCTCATGACCCTATCTTGTTGATGTAAGATGGTTTTCCGTTTCACATCAAAGAACATATCAAGTGGCTTCAAATCAAACAGCATGCAAAGAATGTTAAGGTGATCCCCTCGGAAGAGATACGCGGAAGACGTTATGAATATGCGACAACTGAGGAGGTAGAGTTAGACGATAGAAAACCTCCCCCGAAACGTACAAGAATCACAAATGGTCCAAATTTGGTACCAAATAATTCCTATCCTTATTCAAACCATCCAAGTAACGATCTCACACATAAGTAGTAAAACACATGTGTACCCCTCAAAAGAACAATGGCATACATACTAATAAAAGATAATTCAATCGATAACATCGGACAGTAGAAAGCTCTACAACGAACCCTAAGATCATTATCAAGATACAAAGGTCAACAAACATATCCTCAAAGATTCAATATATCAAATCATATGGCGATAAGGCAGATCAAACGTATAGGTCGAAAGAATCCTAAAGTCTCAACAATCGCAGATAGTCGTCAACAAAACAAAATCTACAGCTTCTCTTAGGCACTACTCAAGATATCCTATGAACACAATAAGTGCACTTATATGACGTCAGTATTATCACGTTGATCAGGCGTCATAATACTAGCCTCATATAATATGCCCTCATGATGGTCATACTCTATCTCAAGATCGTGAAACAAAATCTATAAACCACCTAGTAGTCCAACTAAATCCTAGGATTGGCCCTAGTCAAGATCAATAATGAAACAAAGTCGGCAAAACAAGTGAAACTCGCAATGATGTAATCAAATTCAGCAATATAACCAAGAGGAAAAACGAAACTACTCATAAGAGTAACAGAAATCATAGAATGTCCATCAAAAGCAAGGTACGTCGTCAAAAGAGTCAATCAATTCATAACATAAATTTCAAGGTTCCAAGCTTGAGTAGCCGGTCCATGGTTGTCCATCAGCTCATAGGATGAAAAGAAAAACAATAAACTTGAGTCTGGTTCCTCAAGCCTTCGGCAGTTCTTCATGGAATTGTGGTATGGAATTGTGAATCTTCGTCATGATCACCGAGCATCCTGTCATCCGCAAGTCTGCTTCTGCTCTCAATTCATCTTAGTACAACTAAAATGAATAGAGAAGCAAGATTGCGGTCTTCGACAGGTCTTCTATCACGGCTCCAGGTTTTAAGGTAACACGCTGCTGCCAACTCCCGGTCATGTGCTAATAGTTCGTCTCCTACAGTCTGGTTGTCTTGATGCCCGAACTGAAATCTCCACGTGCTGCATGAGGCAACGCCAATATTGAGCATCTTCTACAGTAACAGATTTGAGTGATCGAGAGTCATCAAAACAAAGTAGAACGAAGTAAATCATTAAAGGTCACAAATCGGATACGGCGGTCCGTGGTAGCTTAAAGAGTAGCCAACCCACCCATAACCAAAAGACCTCAAAGTCAATTATATCAAGGGTAAACAGATTAATAGAATGAATATGGTTGCCAAAACAAATGGATAGTTCATATCTCATAATCAAGCACAAAGTTCATCAAAAGCGTAGAGATAGGTAAGCGAACAGTTCAAAGTGTTGGGATCTGGTTAGCTCATTAGCACAAGTGATAGGTAGAGTGTGTATCATCGGTAATACAAACATCGTATAGTTGTTGAAAGTAAGATGTACGGGATATCAGTTGTTAGCATTATCATGCTCAGTTAACAATTCCATATAGAGATTTTATCATAACCTCCCAAGGAAACTGATTGGCAGACAAGGTTCATCATTCAAAGGGAGGGAACCAGACTCCTATATCCATGGTTAATAAATACAATAGTTTCTCATAGGAGTATTCATGAATTGTGCAGATTCAAGTAGTATCAATGACACATCGTGTCTAGCATAAGCATGAGATTCAAAGGAATGTGTCAAACACACTATGGTTGAATAACATTTGGAATGATCGAAAATGTATCAAAATATTTATCAAGCAAATCGGGGATGGTGATCAAGGTCAGAAAGTGAACTTAAATGTTGCAAGGTGTCAATATAGTGTCCGGAGTATTCCAACTTACTTGGAAATCAAAACATGGATATGCGAGACTCATAACTTATGAGGCACCGATTCTTATAAGGCCTAAAGGCAAAGGCAAGAATCAAAGTAATGCGGAAGCAAGTGTCACAAACATAGATGTCCTAGTCTACCCATTCCTCACCGGTCAAAACTTATGCTCCTACGAGGAGATCTTAAGGCAAATATCAAAGATTATCTTATGAGCGCCTACAGTGGAAACTTAGTGGTCCAAACTTCACAGGTCAAGGTTTAATGTACTACAAGTCGCAACCTGGCTTTGATACCATAATTGTAACACCCCAACCCGATAAGGGTAGAAGCACTACATTATGGTGTCATATCAAAGCGTATACAGACATACAACATAAGTAATACAAAAGAATTTCAAAGGTTACAAAGGAATAATCTGAAATACAAGGTTACAAAAGAAACAATAATAAATACTAAGTCTGAAGGTGCCAAAGCTCCTACTAATCAAAAAGCTATCAAAGTGTAGTCTTCTAAGTCCAATGTACTCTCCACTCATAACCCGGCTTCCTACTAAAACCTGCCGCAGGAAAAGAAATGCGGCTGAGCTACGAAAGCTCAGTGAACAGATATAAACAACAAAAAGTAACAATAAAAGGAATACGAAGTGGAAACGACATAAGTCCAAATGAACTTGCTAAGAAAGAAATCAAGAATATGGAAACAAAATGAGAACGGACTATGTTTCAATGGCTAAGTATCACAAGGTATAATATGAATGTACCGTAAAAGTAAATGTAAAGATGAATGTAAGGTAAAGGTAAAGGTAAAGGTCAATTCAGTATCTCAAACACCGTGCCCAGAACAGAACAGGTCATAACATAGATGGTCTCATATGAAATCCAGAGGGGAGACCTAAGAATATCAAATGTAAATCAGAGGGGTTACCTCAATGGGTTGTGAAGGACGTGTATTGCACACACAGCCACATTCACCAGATAACAGATAACATATATCATATAACAGATAACAGATCTAGGATGCACCCATACGCCCCCATAAAAATCAGTTGGCCATAATAGATAAATAAAGCACGCATAACATATAACAAAAGGGAACAGTGTGGTAAATCACTCGACCACACAGGAGTCATAGCATCGGTGCATCAATGTTATGGACATGGAACCCCCATGCCTAGTGATAGCCCGGGTCTCATACTGAATAGGTCAAAGGTAAGTCAAAAGGTTCATATCATAAATGTTCAAATATTAAAGGGGATCATAGCAGTGGCTTAGGGAATCCTAACAAAAAAAGGTTCGTATCAATGGTTCAAGGTTTAAAAATACGAAAGTATTATAAGAACTGATTTGTAAAACTTAGCAATTCATTTTAAAACATGGTTATCATAACAATATTTTCTAAAAAAAGACATTTTTAGCAAAGGTTGTTTAAACCTCCATTTAGAAACTGACAGTTCGTCATGTTTTCAGAAATTAGTTCAAATAGTTTATTTCATATTACCATGTTATATTTTCAAAAGAGTTTTCAGACAACATAATATCAATGAACCAAAGGTGTCAAATGTACTAAGGTCAGAAATCATAATAGCGGTATGGAATGGAACATAGTAATGAGAAGGCAAGGTACAAGTTTGGCAAAGGTCTAAGTCATCAGGATATCAAAGGTTCATAATCAAGGGTTCACAATTTAAATATTTCAAAGGTTCATAGCAAAGGTTCAATTTGAAAGTTTATATCAATTCTTCATTTGAAGAAATATTTTAATAGTGGCTGATCTTTAATGACGGTTTTCATAAAGATAGTCTTTAAAAGTAGTTATCATAAAAGTTAACAAAATTCCATATAAATGTGGTATCACATAGTGCTCATAAGCATCATTTTAAAATAGGCTTTCCTCAAAACATTTTCATAAAATAATTACTAAAGGTTTTCACATCCAATTATAATATTAAAAGCACTTTCCAAGTTTAAAGGGTTCAAGGACTAAGGTCACAAAGGTAATGAACGAACTACATCAAGTGTCATATCATTAGGGTCATAATGAATGAATATCAAATAGATCATAAATGAGAATATCAATAGCAGGGAATCATAGCAGAGGTACAAAGAGGTCATGTCAAAATAGTGAATCAAAGTCAAGGAATCATATCAAGATTCATAACGGAGTTCAAGTAAAGGTTCAAATCAAGTAATTGTAAAAGATTCATAATTTAAGGGAAACATAGCACGGTTCAATATAGTATATATAATAGCTCAATATAGGGAGACCATCAAAAGAAGGCTCAGAGCAAACATAGCATAGTTAAACAAACAGTCAAAGAGAGGAAAGGAAGAATCATGAGAAACCTTTACTGAAAAGGTCAGAATATCTGTACCTTAACGCGTATGAAGGGAAAGCAAGTGAATGAATGAACACGAGGAAATAACGTCACGCTTCTTCAAATGATCTACATGAAATAGGGATCACTTAATACTTATATGTTTATTTCATAAATTGTAAATGGTCTTTAATGATTTATACTTATAGTTATATTCATAACTTCTTTTAGGCTTATTTTACAATTCTGGGTCTGTTTCTCACGAATTTTAAGACACAACAAATGAACTCCAGAGACTCTCCTAATTTTTCCTGAGGTTCCCACATAAGTTGAGTAGTTACTCAAATTTTTGCAGATTTGATTAGTAAGTTTGCGTTTGGTTAGCCCATTTATACTCTTCCGAAAAATCTACAAAAATTCCATGAAGTCACAAATATCCTATATTTAACCCCTGTAAAAGGAGAGACATTAACTCTTTATAGTTCGAAAATGAAAAATCAAAAACTAATACTGATTTTCAGACCCGATTTACTCAGCTTTGACCCTTAATCTTGTAAAAATCAAAAAGCTTACCTCCCGACCTCCAATCACCATGAAATTTATATTTTCAGAAACTAGACAAATAGAAATTATGCTTAGACTCAAAAATCAAGCAAAAACACATTGGTATCATCAAGTTTCACATCAATCAATTTGACCCAATTTCTGGACAACACACATTTGTGACAGAAAATATCTCCCTAACCCCTTATAAACCCTAATCGACCCTTAATTATCTATTTTCTAGGGTTTCCATTAAATGATATTCTATTAATCCAGGTCATTAATGAATACATAATGATTTCATGATTACAAATTAGGGCTTGCATATGTTTATTCGATTTGTAAACTTTTATGTAGGTCAAGTTTTTATGATTTCATGTGGATGTTCAATTCGTATAACGTATTTTACAATACCATTCGATCCATGTTAGTAACAAAATGATATAAGGCGTAAGAGAAAACCAGGAAATCAAAAAGAAATATGAAGATGATACCTAGCAATCGAATGTATGGCAAACCGAATGGAAGACAATTATATAAACCGAAACCCAAATTCCTTGAACTCCCACACGTACAAAACAATGCCCTAACAATGGAAGATCACTCCTACTAGTTCCTTGAACCTTCTGATGATCGAATGACAAGGGAAGAAGACCAAGAAAATGGATGCGCCACTTTTGTGAGAAAAATTAGGGTTAGGGAGTTTGTATGAAGCGTAATATGTGTTTATGTGTCAAATAATACACCGGTTCCCTTTTATTTTTAGTGTGGGTTGATGTTGGGCTAGGAGGCCTAAGAAAGACATAGGCTAAAGAATCTTGGGCTTTGTTGGGTTGTAGTAGGATTTTAGTTGACGTAACCAAAAGAAAAGGCCCAAAACAAAAGTCTATGAAACGTTTTTAGTTACCTCGTATATTATTTACATCACAAAATTATTTTGGAGCTCAATTATATTCAAGGATTACTATAATGATGTTTTGTTGTAATTTTATGGGTTTATGGTTAATTCGTTTAATTACATTCGGGTTTTTAATCAATCGTACACATAACTTAGAAAAATTTCAAATTGTACGTAAAATTAGGATTATGGATTTTAGGGTCTTACAAGTCTAGTCTCCGAGTCACTTTTGACATGAATCAGATTTCCCTAAGCCCAGGTGAGTTTTCATAGCCTCACTTTTAATTGCTTTACAACCCTGTGAGGGGGATACATGCTTTAAATCGAATACAAGTATTTTTCTTTGGTTGTTGCACGAGTAAACTACTTGCCACCACTATACACCTAAATTCATGAATCTAATCACTTGCGAGTGAACGCGAATATAATTGATAGATCTATTGGAGTTTGACAACTCATGTTTGGTCTGCAGACCCCATGATCTGGACTGTTAACGTGTAGTTCATGAGCTTAGTGCAACATACCCACTCTTGATAATTGTACATGCATTGCAATTATCACAAACTCTACACTTTCCATGAAGGGTGTAACAACTGAACCCTGTGGAACTTGTATTCACTATCACTTAAACCTATGACTCTCACTCAAAACCTAGTGTTGACTTTTTAAGCATGTATCCTAGGTATATGGCTGCTATGGAACTATGGCATGGAATGACACTGAACTCGGAGGACTATCAACCCTGTTATCATTCGAATACTATTACACACTTAGATTTAAGGGACCTCTTCTTAAATGAAAACTCTGATATTTTAATGAATGATAACATATTTATAAAAACCTCTCTTTTCGAGTCGTTTTCTATTACTGTAACTGTGATTCCATGAAGTAATACCCCAACCCAAAATCCGCTGCGAACCGTGAAAATGGGGGTGTTACAGATTGGTATCAGAGCCTCAGTTGTAGAGAACAAGATCAAAACCTAAACTACAACTACTTTTCCTAAGTCCGAGAAAGTCCTCAGTGCCCCTGCCATCCTTCGTAACAATATGTGCTCAGGTTAGTATAGTAATTAACTGCTTAAACTGCTAAATGATTTACTGTATTTCTACTATTATATATAGTTATGTCTACTTCCCGCTATTCTACCCCCGTTCCATCTAGTTTACATCCAGAGACTGCTCTTTCCTCTCCGAATGTACTAGATTACTCCGCTAAACACCTTTTCCCCGACTGCTTAGAAGACTCTAGGAATAATATAGTTACCCCGACACCTTTAGGTTTTACACCTTTTATAGACGATCCATACCTAAAACGTTTAAGTGATTTTAATGCAAACACACCACCTATTCCTGCACCAACCCTTATTCCTTTTCCCTCTATTTTACCCTTAGCAACATTTGATCCTCAAGGATACTTCATTCCCGGAGGACCAATGTTACCTAGGAGACTGATAACGCTCTAATTATACATATTTCTTGAGCATTATTCTATATGTTTTATGATCATTTTATGTGAACTTTTGGTACTTAATAGCATAAAATGAATGCAGGTTCACTCTTGGATGATCTGAGCATGAAACACCTAAAAACCTACTATTTTGCCACTTGAAGTGAATATATAAAGAAGTCTTCCATGATTAGCTTTTCATGCAAGCCAAGTGCGCGGGTTTTGCAATAAAGTGCGCCGCACTTACCTCTCGGTCAAGAGAAGTTGTTAGGATCAAAGTTTATAATCCTAACACGTAAATGGGATGACATTTACGGGATTACATTAGCTATCTTGAAAGGAACAAACACATGGACTAGAAGCGTCATTATTGTAAAGTTATGTGTTTGTTAGCCTATTAATACCCCCTCCATACTTCCATGGAGGGGTGAGACTAGTGTGTGTAACTTATCATTTTCTTTCATTCAATAAAACACCTAGTATTTCCCTTCTCTCTCTACTTTCTCTCACTAACCATGGAAGTCATCTTCTTCCATGTTACCCGACCTCCCGAATCCACAAATCAACATAAACTACGATCCTATCAAGTGGTATAATGAGCCATGGTTTTTTCCTTTGTTGATTTGTGGTCGAATCTTGTCAAAAAGGCGTCATCTTAAAACTGTCTACCATGTCCTTTGACTGTTTTTACATATATTTTTTGGTTATAACAGTTTATTTGTGTACAATTGGTCAAAAAGTCATTTCCTTTCACCAACAGTTTCATTCATCTGTTTTTTGTGGTCATCTTGTGTCACGTTAACAGTTTAATGTAACTATCATCTTTTAGTGACTTTTTGTACCATCCTCGTGAAGAATATGTTGTCAAAACACGATGGTCTGTATATTGGTCAAAAGTGGGTAGAATCTGGTCGAAAAGTGGGTTTATTTCTGGGTTATGCTAAACTGGTCGGAATCTGATCGGAATTTCTCGCCGGAGCTGATAGTCAAAAAGTCAAAACCCTAAGTTTCGAAATTCTTGTATAAGAATTTCGAAAGTGAGAAAATTCTCAAAAATTTTAAAACTTTCGAAAATTTTTGAATGGATAAAACTTTCGAAAATTTTATGAAAAAATTTTCGAAAATTTTCTGTCAAGAAATTTTCGATAAATCTTTTCATAAAGAAAATTTTCGATAATTTTACAAAGCACAAAGTGTCGAAAATTTTTTGTGTAAAAAGTTTCGAAAATTTTATCAGATGGAAGATGAGATGCAGAAAAGACCAAGACCATCAACCAAAACTCATATAACTCTTTGAATTCAGTTTTTTCAACGTCATAAGTCCAGAGTGTCAACCAACATCAAATTCATTCTAATCCTATATCCCATCTCATTTCACACGTAAAGAACAACAAACTTCTTTATTGTATTCTCATCTCAACACAAGAACAAGACTCGACACATAAAAGTAAACATTCATAAGATCTCAGTTATCTCATTCTTTCGTGAGAGTCAAAGTCACATCAGGACTTTCAAGGGCCTACCATACGAAAGACACAAACCATCATTGATCTTTTTGAAGCCTAAACTTTTTTTTTATTTATACGAAACTCAAAAATATAAGACAATAACAATTATGTTATCATCTCTCTTTCTTTCGATTATAAGACAAGGAATGAACAACATCCTACTTACACCTACCGTATACCTTAAATGAGATCTTGAAGCCTCATCTAGTGCTCGAACAGTTTTAATCAAACACGGAAGATGACCGGTATTCGTGTGGAGTGTTGGTGGTTGCGGCTGTTGCTTGTTCTTATGTGTGGAAGGATTTGGGAGAAGCAGATCTTAACCGAAGAGATCTGATGTGTTTGGTGGCTGAGTGAAAGAAGGAGATAATTGATCTGTGTTAGAAAAATATGGGGGCGGATGTGTATGAGATCAGGGTTAGGACAAACATATCAAATGTGTGTTTAGGTACTTTTGAGAAGAATTCTGGAAAACATGCTAATTTGGACGTTTTTGGAGCATAAAAGTGAAGAAAACGACAAAGTCTCAAAAGAAGCTGGAAAACCTACTTGACGGTGTCAGAGTCACAAGGTGACGCCGTCAGCCAACATTGAGAAAGGAGTAAAATCAGATTACACTAGACGCCCTACGAGGAAAACAAGATGTTTACACCTGATGGCGTCAGGTGTTATAGAAAGTAGGCCGTCAGGTGTAATGCTAAAGAGTGACGGCCAGAGCACATTTACAAGTGACGGCGTCAGAAGTAGATCTAGGCCATCCGAGAACCCTAATAACGGCGAGCTGACGGCATCAGAACCCATAACCTGACGCCATCAGAGTGTAAAATATATATATACTTTTCTATTTTTCATTCATTAGTGTGGAACTTTTGGTACAAGTTTGGGAAAAACCCTAAAGATGAATTTGGCTGTATTTTCAAGGGTTTTTCACTCTTGAATCCTTCATGTTCAATTAAAGATAAGTCCTCACTTAAATTAATCAATATGTCTATGTGTTGGTTAATAATATCTTATGCCTGTCTTTCAATTAACATGCTAGGCTAGATTTTTCTTGTGTTTGCTTAGATCTAATGAAACCTAACTATTAATTATTGGTTGATTGGTGTGTTATTACTTTTCTTGGATGAATGTTTCATCAATGTTAGGCTTAAGAAAACTGGCAATACTCCTATATGGTAACATGCTTGAACGTCTTAAGAAACATGTAACTAATGCGTACTAGGTTATTAAGGTAGTATTTAATGCATGAGCCACTGTTTACAATCCCTATGATTATGTGTACGCATAGTTGTAGGAGGAGATAAGAGCTCATAGAATTGGGGAGATATGTACGCCACCCCATGAATTGTTAAGGAGTACACCCGTCATCCACGCAAGTAATACATACACTAATTAACCGGTAAAAGATAGTTAGGGAGTAAGGAAGTATAAGTAAACACATTTGTCTCCATATAAGTTTTCACAACCACAATAGTTTAGTTATTTTATTTTTCTTGCAATTGTAGTTTTTGGGTTACTTGACTAGCAACTAATTCCGCCCACTCCTCCAAAACCCGAGATTTTACTTGCTTTCCATAAAATATAAAAATACAAAAATAATCTTCCTTCACCCTTAGACCTTTTAGAGTAGTTTTTCTAACCTAACAAACACTATTCCCTGTGAGAGAACGATCAATCCCCCGTATTTACCACTACACTATACTACATCGACCAGGTACACTGCCTGGTGGGATTGCAAGTTTCTCAAGATCCCTTGAGAGGTAAAACCTGTTGCGTGGTCGCAATCCCACGTCATCATAGGATTACCACAGTTTTATATCGGGTCTTACAATTCTTTTGGACTGGGCCGTGTACTACATATGTGGCAACTGGAATGGGTTTGATTCAGGCTTAAATGAATTATCACATATTGGATTGGGCTTATATTCGAATTTTTGGGATGAGAATTAACATGCAATGCTAGAGCCAGAATTAATAAGCTGAAATATTTTATCATGAAATAACACAAGGGCTGAATTTTAATATCCCATTGAATGCATTGTGTTAATTTTAGTTCCACATTTGGCATAAATGAGTGGCATTTTGGTTATTACAAATTTTTCATGGGGATACATTATTGACAAGATCGGGATTTACCATTATCAAAGTTCACTTAAACCATCAAAAGGCTAGTTGTTTGAGCATTAAACCGCAAGATGTGACTACGGCGATAATTGTTTATTATTTATTTGAGATTGAAGTGGAATTTCACGGGTGCGTGTACTTAGTATCTGAAGATATCGGGGTTGTTTGGAATCAAGATTCTTCGAGATCCTTGTTCGAGCTTTTGTCCATACAAATGACAGAGACTTGAGTTATCTAGTTATACATGATGTTTGATGGTTCTGCGTGTATAGCTATCACTTTAAGGAGTTACGTTGTAGTGCTCAGTTTCACATAAAGTTGTGGATACTCAAGAGGTGATGTACGTCTTATACTTGATGGTTGTAGAGTATAGAGTACTTAGGGATTCGATGGTGCACGAACTCTCTATGCCGCTCTTAGTCATACATTAGTGCAAGTTTAAGTCACAAGTTCGGGCCATTTTACTTCGTTCTCAAGTTCATAATATTGGGTTTTCTCCATCAGTAGTCACTACAAAAAGCCGTCAGAATGATAATGGGGTCGGTAAAGAGTTGGTTGAGAGAAGTATAAAAGAGTAGAGATGTTTATCAGCAGTTGATTCTCATGGGGCTAATTATGGTACTTCACACCTGTTTGGTTAATTGGACATATGGGGTTACGCTGCCTCTGATTCTCATCGTTAACATAGTGTGTATGCTTCCGATTTCAAAGAAGGCATCGTGGGGGAAGATAGAATCGGTGTTCTTTGTTCTTCATTGACTTTTCACCATTTCATTGCGAAAACACTCACTTTCCACGAGGATCTGCATTCAGGGTGAAGAAATGTGCACATCATAGACTCACGTGATCGAGTTTACAATTTCATTACTACCGAAAGACCTCCGCAGAGATGATCAGTGGTTCAGTTTTGTGATTTTGGTGTAATCGTTTCGACTCTCGCGGATTGTGAAGTGCGAAGTAGCCTACATATGTGAGAATATCCTGCTGATTTCTTGCATGTTACCCCCGAACGGAGCATCCGCGTTGAGTATAACCGTGATAAAGTAACTACTCAGATTTGCTTGGTGTGGTTTACTGTGGCATCTACAAATTCCGCTGCGTACTCAAAACTTCAAAAGTTAGAAGACTAGTTTACTACATCAAAGTTTCGTACCTGCTGAAGACGGTTGTCAGTTTGGGGGGAAGCTGATTCAGAAACTTCGCCAAAAAGAAGTGTACGAAGAAGCCGCTAAAGACATGCAACATGAATTGGGGGGAAGTTAATCCATTTCATGCATATTACATCATTTTCCTACAAGTGAAGAAAAAGTTCTCAAGCCGAGGTACAAGATGAAGACAAAGAGCGTCAACTGTAGTTATCCTCAGCACTTGAAGAGCCGATGAAGACCTTTCTTTATTTGTATTTGTACTTGTAGGAAATGTTGTAAGTAATCCCTTATGTCGCCCCATTGGGGGAAGATTGTTAGGATCAAAGTTTATAATCCTAACACGTAAATGGGACGACATTTACGGGATTACATTAGCTATCTTGAAAGGTACAAACACATGGACTAGAAGCGTCATTATTGTAAAGTGATGTGTTTGTTAGCCTATTAATAACCCCTCCATACTTCCATGGAGGGGTGAGACTAGTGTGTGTAACTTATCATTTTCTTTCATTCAATAAAACACCTAGTATTTCCCTTCTCTCTCTACTTTCTCTCACTAACCATGGAAGTCATCTTCTTCCATGTTACCCGACCTCCCGAATCCACAAATCAACATAAACTACGATCCTATCAGAAGTCAAACATATAATATTAAATAAAAGTGCGCCGGTCTTACAAATAAAGTGCGCCGTACTTCCCATGCATTTATGAAACTTTGGCGCCAAGAAAATAAGAAAGTGCGCCGCACAGAGAAAGCAAGTGCGCCGTACTTCACATATCAGAATACCTATAAATAGAGCTCATTTGCAAGCATTTGAACTCTCCACTCTATAACCAATTTCCACGAACCTAAGTCCGAAGTAATACGTGATCCAGAGCCAAGTTGCAAGATATAGAAAAGTTGAGACACACTATTATCTAGTTAATAAAGAGATTTGGATATTAGATTTGAATATTAAGGTGTAAAGTGGATAATAAGGTGTTTGTTGGATATTAGAGTGCAAAGATTATTCTCAAAGGTTGGTGGGGGTTTAGGTGGCCGGTTGGGGTTCCCTAGGGGGGGGGGAATTATAACTTTTGTCCCGTGTTGGTGTATCGTGTGTCGGTTTAAGCTTAAATGCAACCGTTACGTCCCGGTTTGACGTTTTTGGACACGAATGCGTAGAATAAAGTTTTTAGCCACGGTTTTGTTAGAAAAGTAATAAAATGAGTTTACTGACTCAAAAATATATTTACTTGACCTTTTCATAATTACTGTGGTGTCGGTTCGCGTGCGGCGTTGTTTTTCAGAAAATACTGAGAACTCTCAGTAAATTACGAAACTTGTCAGTAACTATCCGAAATGGATTAATTTGTGTTTACTGACGAAAATAAACTTTTTCAGTAGTCAGTGTAAGCTACAGTGTACAAAACAGTTCCCGAAATCATGCAGAAATGTGCAGAAATGTGCTAAAATGCATATAACGTTCAAAGTGAATATAATAAATAGAAATTTATTATATAAATTAGTTTATGAAAAATACCATTTGTCACATCTATAATCAATTTCCACGAAGCTAAGTCCGAAGTAATACGTGATCCAGAGCCAAGTTGCAGGGGTGAACGAATCAGAATAAGGGGTGTTAAGTACGTGTTGGTGTCGAATTCTTGGTTACTTGTGACACTTGTGTAATCATTTGATCAATCCAATCTGTATGTCTCTTGTTTATTATTTACTCACTTCTGTTATTATGAACTCATTAGCCATGAGAGGCTAAACCTCTTGTGATTGCTTGGATATGTGAATATAATAAAGTGACTTATGATTATGTTTTGATCTCTACCAATTTCAAGTTTATATTG
>LBNU01039321.1:0-13202 GCA_014162995.1 Artemisia annua
TGTTGCATTGCAATTTCAAGAGAAATACAATGTTTTTCAAGCTATAAAAATCTTTTTGAAAGTTCATTAAAAACTTCTTTATCAACCATATCATTTGATTTAAAAGCATCAGCCATAAACACAGAACTTAACAAACCATCACGATCAGCATCCTGATCACTTTCTCCCCCTTTATGACTCATATTTGTTGAATTAGACATGGTATTGCTATCAGTCTTTTCCAACAAATTTGTGTCATAATTGAGTTTGATTTCATCAGTATGTTGACGTTCATTAGGGAGCACATTTTGTTGAACAGTTAAGGGTACCTCAGCACATGACATTTGTTCATTAACCGGTCTAAAATCAGCATCCATGCCATGGGTGACTAGAGTCACTGAACTGCTGGTAGTGTCAAGCTTATCAGTCTCTGATCCTTTACACATCATGACACCTAACCCAACATCCAAAGCTTTACCCGAATCGTCAATACCATCACATGATTTTACCAGTGATCCCTTCACTTTGTCGTCATCCAATCGTTTGTGTTGTGCTCTTTCCTCAATGAACGCCTTAACATCACCCATGAGTTGGATGAGTGTATCTCTGAACGTGTCAACCTCAATTCCCGTGTGATCAGCAAAACACCTTTTAGTTATCTCACTGTAATGGTCATACTCCAGAGTGAATTTTGAATCAAAGAACGCTTGGAGTTGTTTGTCAATCACACAAAGAGCAGCCATGGATACAATTTTTGAAGAATTTCCTCGGTCAAGTTGTTGTTGTAGTTGATCTAAGTTTAGAATCATTGTGTCAGTGAAATCCTCAACATCTTAACCAAAGAGAGTTGCAAATGCACGTTCGAATCCCATTTTGAATCCATTTCCCTCTAAAAGTACCGAGAGGTGTGAATGAAGTTGTCGGAAGCATTCTATGGAGCTTTTCTCTGCGTTATTGAACAATTTATGTGGCTGATGAAACTCTTTCTCTTTAGAATTCGAACATGACAATTCCACCTCAGCATAATCTGACTCGAAAACGGTTGTCTGATCAGAAGCGTTTGTCAGTTGTACTTTGTTGTGAATCTTAAGTTCATCGTCCATGTCGTACAACTTGAGTATCTCCGATATGACAGAACCTGAGTTGGTAGACATGATTGTGAATGTGCACGGGATTTTACAATTCTATGATTTAAACCGAGAAATAGATTCTTTCGCGGGATTTTACAAAATCAAGAAAAAAAACCGTGAAACTATGAGAAACTGGTGGATCGGTAAATGATTAGATGATTGTTTGATAAATGTGATGGTTGTATGATTGAAACCCGAACAAATCCCGTAGATATCCAACAAGCCCAAAAATAACTCAATCCAACATAAATCTTAATCTCGGGTTCTAGAAGCTCACATAAAAACCGTAATCCAAAATTAATAATCAATCTCGTATCAATAATTGCTTAATCACAATCTTACCCGACGATCATACCCATACAATGTTACCAACTACAAGTTCCAACAATTTTATAAACAAAATTCAGACTCACTCAAAATCACTCTATCCTGTAAATTAGAGATACTCGTGAACTAAGTCCAGTCCAAGAGGAACAAATCGTTAGGCCCACTTCAAGAACAAAAACCCGGCAGCCCAATGGAAGTTAAGTGCAAGCCCAACTAAATTACGTCTTACCCTAATTCTACGCCCTATATAACCCCACTAAACACCATTTGCCTTAACCCTAATCTCTATAACCAAAAAGAATCCGCCCCCTTCATCCTTTTTGTCTCTCCCAGCTCAATGCAGTCACAATCAACCCCATCTTCAACAAATCACATCATCAAATCTCATTTGAACAATCACCAACTCATCGAGACTCACAAACGAAAATAACAAACAAGATTCGTACTTTAACACAGACGAATCTCACACCATTTTTCTTCAATTGTTAATACGTTTCAGCTCAAAGTGACCGACCACCAAAAGTATTAATCTTCAAGATCTTTGTAGGGGTCTCAGGTAGGTTTGGTTTGTTTAATTCGTTTTGTTTTAACGAACGAGAAGGATAGATGGAAACCGATTGGTTTTTATGTTTAATCGTTCACCTGTTCGGATATTTAAACTAGGCTATAAGCCTCAAAAACATATGTGATGAATGTTTTCACGTGTGAATGGCCCTCGATGGTCTTGCTGCTACATTAGCCAAACACGTCAAACAATCTGAGATTTTGTTATTATTTTGTTAAATGATGTACGAGTCTTGATTTATTGTAAGCTGTTGTCGTTTAATATTGGATAAGGATTGATGAGGTATGGATTAGTGTTGGTTATTGATTATGGATTTGTGTTGTGTTCTTGGACTGATGATGTAAAAGACTGAGGTTCAAACGAGTCTTGGTATTCTGGTTTTGTGTTCTTGTCTTCATCTGCTTACTTAATCTTACTTTACATTATGTGAACTAGCCGCTAGACCTAACAAAATATTGGCAGCATGCCATTAGGATTCTCTTGTTAATTTTTCATTAAAGAGCTAACCGCTACCAAACGATATAACCGCTGAATAGAAAGGTAAACGCTGGTTTGATTAATTAGCCGCTACTAAAGTCCGTAAAATGTAAACGCTAGGAAGAGAAAAAGTAGCCGCTAAAATAATTAAACCGCTGAAATAATGGAAACAGCTGACTTGAAGAAACCGCTACAATAGAGAACCGCTACAATAGCTAAACGCTGGAAGAAACAAACAAAACTGTCACTATCCTGTGTTTTGTCCTCTATACCCCTTTTAAGATAAATGCCAAACAGTCCTAAAACAAGACATAACCGCTGCGAAGAACACAGACCAAACCGCTGCCAAGAACACAGAACAAACTGCTGGAATAAAACAGAACCGTCACCATCATGAATATTGTCCTAGTGGCTAGAATACTTTTATCAAATGAAACCATAAACAAAGTTCACATCTTGATATTACCACTACTATATATCGAACCAAAAAGAAAACCACAAAGAAACCAAACTAAAATCCGAGTAGATCAAGTTCCAAAATGTAACCTTGGCTCTTGATACCAATTGTAGAACACTAATAATATAACATGTATGGTTCTTGTGGTTATGGATCAAATCAAGAGAAGAAAGAAAGAAAGAAGAAAGTTTAGAGAGAGAAAGAGAGAGAGAATGGAACCTTGGAGAGAGAAAGAAACCAAAAAAAAGAAATAAGATTAAGAGAAGGTTCAACCCTCTCCAAGGATGGAGAGGGCTTTTATATGTACAAGGTTTTGCCACTTGGGCTGTGGATCGGGCTGACAGTGGGTAAAGACCCGACTCGACTCCACGAATACTAACTACTTCTAATCTACGAACTAATAACTATTAAATCTACTACGAGCTAAGCAATGCTTAATCATATTTGGGGTGACCGAATCTTTCTTATGAAAAATCGTATTCCTAACAGATTTGGCCGTACAATAGTAACATACTTTCCAAAGTGTTCCATTCTAGTACGCGTACTTTTTTTTGTCCCACTCAATGTAATGAACTTTCAACTTTTGTACCAATCTACCCATAAGGTGACTGGCAACTGGATAAAAAGTTTGACATGTGTTTAGTGGTATACGTAGCATCTAATTTTAATAAAAAATACGTATAACAATCTCCACACCCCAAACACACTCCACAATTACCCCGCTAAAAATTTCCCCCAATTCTTTCAAACCCTAACCCTAATTTCATCATATCAATCAAATGTTCTAATCCATCAATTAACACTTAATAAAATGCATTTAACAGTAAATTTCCATCATGACGGTACCTTCACTCCCTCGCCTCTCATGTATAAGGAAGGTGATGTATCCAGAATACCAGACATTGATTTCATTGGTATGACACTCATTCGTTTGTCGAAGCTGATATCAGGAGCATGTCAGTTCCCCGTTAAAGTTATTTACTTTCTTATTCCTGGCAGAGAGCTAAGTAATGGTTTAAAGGTGATTAAGGATGATAATTATCTAGCTGAGTTTGTTGCCCTAGGTTTTAAGAATAAAAAGGAAATAGATTTGTATGTGGAACATCATGGATATGATTTAAGCCATTGGTTACAAAATGAGATAGGTCCTGATGAGGTTTCAGATGATGAGGTAGGTGAGATGGAAGACATTAAAGGATATGGATATGATGATGCAGCAGGAGAAGAAGATGTAGAGATACCAAATAGGACTATTTCAGACCCATTTCTTAATAAGTTATACAATGGCAACTTTATTAATGACAACATTGAGAATCCTGATCCTACTAAATTTACTCAAGGTACTCCTAAGGATATAGATAGTGAAGAGGAGAATGTGGATGCAAAGTATAAAGTTAATCCTGGGGTAATTTATCCAGAACATGACCCTAGTGTTCCATGGAATCAGATGAAACCTACATTCGGTTTGAGGTTTGAACACCCAGAACAACTCAAAGATTGTTTAACAAATTATGGGGTGGCTAATGGATATCAGCTGTGGTACAAAAGAAATGATTACAGAACTTTGATGGTTCTACGTGGAAGGAATATTGATGAGGGTAGAAGTGGAGGCTGGAAAACTAGGAAAGGGAAAGATGAAGGTGTGCAGATAGGAACACCTTCTAAGAAAGGCAAATGTAAAGGTGTTCTTATAAGATCACCATGTAAAAAAGGTAAAGAGATAGTTGTGCATGGTGCATCACCATCTAAGAAGGGCAAAGGTAAAGGTGTTGAGACAAAGAAAAAGAAGAAGGCTAAGAAGGATGGATGTACATTCAGGCTTTGGGTATCATGGGTCCAAGATGGAAGTTCCTTTCAGATCAAAACCTTGATCCCAGAACATACATGTTGTAGAAACTTTGATTGGCGAGCATTGGTAACCTTTAAATGGCTTGCCAAACAGTTTGCTTTTAAAGTGATCCAGGATCCCACAATTAGCTATAGGGCACTTAAAGAACTAACTAAAAAGAAATATCTTATCAATGTGAGTTTTGGCCAGTGTAAAAGGGCGAAGCAAAGGGCCTTGTTTGATCATGAAGGTGGGCTGATTGAGCATTACAGTAGGTTATGGGATTACAGGCAACAGCTATTGAACACTAATCCTGGTTCTTCTTATTACATTCATGTGGAGGAGAAAGATAATGGTAAGACATACTTTAAGAGGTTTTATGTTTGCTTCAAGGCTATGAAAGATGGATGGACTGATGGGTGTAGGAAGGTCATTGGTCTTGATGGGTGTTTTCTCAAAGGTACTTGCAGAGGTGAGCGTTTGACAGCCATGGGAAGAGACGCAAACAATCAAATGTTTCTTATAGCTTGGGCTGTAGTAAACTAATTAAAAGAAAGTGCAACAAAGAAAATACCCACAAGAGAAAAATAACCAAAAGAAAAAAAGGGAAATAGAGAAGCAATAAACGAACAAGTATATGTTTTGGGTGTCTAACTGTTAACCTACATATGCAAAGTTTCTAAATATTACGCCTGTAATAATAAAGATGTATCAAACATATATAGGATACAGCCCCTACAAATCCATATAGCCGTCTACAATGGTGCTAGACGTACCTAGCTAAGACAATGAGGGTTAATAGAAATGAATCAATGATTGAATGGTTGGTCTCTGGATGGTACTCCTATGATTTATGGTTTCCTTCACAAGGATGCATTACACACACAAAAAATGTAGCAAATTACGAACAAGTGTAGGAAAAAATATGTGTTTATTTTTAATACATAAAAGACCATTCTGAAAGTGATCTAAAAGAGTGATTCCTTTTATAATTAATGTTATTTTCTCATTTTTTTTAAAGGGGATTTGGCCGTACAATAGCAACATACTTTCCAAAGTGTTCCATTCTAGTACGCGTACTTTTTTTTTGTCCCACTCAATGTAATGAACTTTCAACTTTTGCACCAATCTACCCATAAGGTGACTGTCAACTAGATAAAAAGTTTGACATGTGTTTAGTGGTATACGTGGCATCTAATTTTAATAAAAAATACGTATAACAATCTCCACACCCCAAACACACTCCACAATTACCCCGCTAAAAACTTTCCCTCAATTCTTTCAAACCCTAACCCTAATTTCATCATATCAATCAAATGTTCTAATCCATCAATTAACACTTAATAAAATGCATTTAACAGTAAATTTCCATCATGACGGTACCTTCACTCCCTCGCCTCTCATGTATAAGGAAGGTGATGCATCCAGAATACCAGACATTGATTTCATTGGTATGACACTCATTCGTTTGTCGAAGCTGATATCAGGAGCATGTCAGTTCCCCGTTAAAGTTATTTACTTTCTTATTCCTGGCAGAGAGCTAAGTAATGGTTTAAAGGTGATTAAGGATGATAATGATCTAGCTGAGTTTGTTGCCCTAGGTTTTAAAAATAAAAAGGAAATAGATTTGTATGTGGAACATCATGGATATGATTTAAGCCATTGGTTACAAAATGAGATAGGTCCTGATGAGGTTTCAGATGATGAGGTAGGTGAGATGGAAGACATTACAGGATATGGATATGATGATGCAGTAGGAGAAGAAGATGTAGAGATACCAAATAAGACTATTTCAGACCCATTTCTTAATAAGTTATACAATGGCAACTTTATTAATGACAACATTGAGAATCCTGATCCTACTGAATTTACTCAAGGTACTCCTAAGGATATAGATAGTGAAGAGGAGAATGTGGATGCAAAGTATAAAGTTAATCCTGGGGTAATTTATCCAGAACATGACCCTAGTGTTCCATGGAATCAGATGAAACCTACATTAGGTTTGAGGTTTGAACACCCAGAACAACTCAAAGATTGTTTAACAAATTATGGGGTAGCTAATGGATATCAGTTGTGGTACAAAAGAAATGATCACAGAACTTTGTTGGTTCTATGTGGAAGGAATATTGATGAGGGTAGAAGTGGAGGCTGGAAAACTAGGAAAGGGAAAGATGAAGGTGTGCAGATAGGAATACCTTCTAAGAAAGGCAGATGTAAAGGTGTTCTTATAAGATCACCAGGTAAAAAAGGTAAAGAGATAGTTGTGCATGGTGCATCACCATCTAAGAAGGGCAAAGAAAAAGAAGAAGNAAGTGGAGGCTGGAAAACTAGGAAAGGGAAAGATGAAGGTGTGCAGATAGGAATACCTTCTAAGAAAGGCAGATGTAAAGGTGTTCTTATAAGATCACCAGGTAAAAAAGGTAAAGAGATAGTTGTGCATGGTGCATCACCATCTAAGAAGGGCAAAGGTAAAGGTGTTGAGACAAAGAAAAAGAAGAAGGCTAAGAAGGATGGATGTACATTCAGGCTTTGGGCATCATGGGTCCAAGGTGGCAGTTCCTTTCAGATCAAAACCTTGATCCCAGAACATACATGTTGTAGAAACTTTGATTTGCGAGCATTGGTAACCTTTAAATGGCTTGCCAAACAGTTTGCTTTTAAAGTGATCCAGGATCCCACAATTAGCTATAGGGCACTTAAAGAACTAACTAAGAAGAAATATCTTATCAATGTGAGTGTTGGCCAGTGTAAAAGGGCAAAGCAAAGGGCCTTGTTTGATCATGAAGGTGGGCTGATTGAGCATTACAGTAGGTTATGGGATTACAGGCAACAGCTATTGAACACTAATCCTGGTTCTTCTTATTACATTCATGTGGAGGAGAAAGATAATGGTAATACATACTTTAAGAGGTTTTATGTTTGCTTCAAGGCTATGAAAGATGGATGGACTGATGGGTGTAGGAAGGTCATTGGTCTTGATGGGTGTTTTCTCAAAGGTACTTGCAGAGGTGAGCTTTTGACAGCCATGGGAAGAGACGCAAACAATCAAATGTTTCTTATAGCGTGGGCTGTAGTAAACATTGAAAATACTGACAATTGGGAATGGTTTTTGGCATGCTTGTGTGAGAATCTAAACCTGTATCAGGGTGCTTATTTGAGTATCATTTCAGATGGTCACAAGGTAAATTTATTTAACCTTGATATTACAATATACACATACTAATTTACAGGTTAACTAACACATGTTTTCTATGCAATAAGGATTGATGGAGGCTGTTAGGAGAATGTTGCCACATGCAGACATAGGCAATGTGCTAGGCACATATATGCCAACTTCAAGAAGAATTGGAATGGTCTCCATTTCAAGAGCCTATTTTGGGGTGTAGCTTCAACAACCATTCAACATGTTTTTTACAACAAGATGAATCTGATTGGAAACATTGATCCAGAAGCAAAGCAATGGTTGGTGGATAGGAACCCAAACACATGGTGTAGGGCTTTCTTCAAGATGGACAGAGGTTGTGCAGCTTATGAAAACGGTATTTCTGAAGCTTATCATAGTGCTATAGGAATAGCTAGAGGTAAGCCTATAATTACCATGTTAGATGAAATTAGGGTTTATCTGATGCAAAGACTATATAGTATGCATAAGTTAGCTAATAACCTAGAAGACACTATTACACCATCTATAAGAAAAGAACTTGAGCGTTTGAAGAATAAGATGAGATTTTGGTCATTATATCCCTGTGGTGATAATTTGTTTGAAGTAAGGAAGGGAGATGAGTCTTTTAGGGTGAACATAGAGGCTAGAACATGTACTTGTAATTGGTATACATTAAGTGGGGTTCCATGTGTACACACAGTTGCTGCTTATGTTTCATCAAAAAAGAACCAGCTTTGGGTGTTAGAACTTGGTATTCAAAAAGGATGTGGCAAAATTCATATAGTCATTTCATTAGGCCAGTGGGTGGTTCTTCAATGTGGCCTAGAAGTACAGAAGAACCACCATTACCACCAGTCCTTAGAAAGATGCCAGGTAGGCCTAGAAAATTGAGAATCAAACATGTCACTGAAAGAGTTAATGAAGTAAACAGGTCTGGTAGGATGATGACATGTTCAAATTGTTGGGAAAAGGGTCATAACAAAAAAACATGTAAAAAAGAACCACAACCAAAACCAATAAAGGAAAAAAGAAAACTTGGTAGAAAGAAGGCTGATTCTGCATTTGTCTTCCCAAATGATGGTGGTCAAAGTGATGGTGCTAGTGGTGCAGGGCCATCTGGTGTGGCTGCAAGTGATGGTGCTAGTGGTGGAGGGCCATCTGGTGATGTAGGGCCATCTGGTGTGGGTACAAGTTATGGTGCTAGTGGTGGAGGGTCAACTAGTGGTGCAGGGCCATCTAGTGGTGCAGGGCCATCTGGTGGTGCAGGGTCATCTAGTTTTGTCCAATTACTGGTATAATTTTTCCTTGTTTTTTTCTTTGTATTTACTTTGTTGATCAGGAATGTTTGTACATAATGAATATGTATTTACTTTGCAGGTACAAATGGAGCAATCAGTGACAGAAGACACCATTCAGGACTGTGATGCCATTCCTACTCAACAAAGTAATACAAAGAAAACCATTGCACAAGAACTTCAAGAAAAGGCTTGCAACTGGGACTTTTAAGACTGCCACTTTGAAAAGTAGGGCAAAATCAGAAAGGATTGCAAAGAAGGGAAAATCATTCAAGTTTCTAGCAGATGGTTCAGGTTCAACTGCTGAGAAAGCATGGGATGTTGATGAGGTGCTTGCAGAAGATTGATGTTTATGTGTATGCTGTCTTTATGTTTAAGTAGTCATACATTGGGTCCTGTATGTGTACTAAACAATGTGTTGGTAGGGGTAATTCCAGTAAACAATGTGGATTGGTAGGAGTAAACATTATCTTGGATTGTGTGACAGTATGTCCACAAATTTTCTTTTAATGTTAGTAATGAATCCAAGGTTATTGTGGTCCTATTTTAGTGACTTTAGATCAATAATTCATTTGTGAGTGCAATTTTGACTGTGTATTCACTTTACAGCAATAATGCATTGCATAAATGATGCAAAAATTAACCATTATCATTGATAGATAAGGACACATTTAGGTCCATATTAACCAAAACCATATGCATACTAAAGGTCCATATTCATTGATAGATAAGGACAATACAAAGACAGATAACAACCATTATCATTGGGTTATAACCTATACATAAACTTTCAAAAGATTAAGACACATATAGTTAGCTAAACAGGTCCTGATGGCTTTTTGACTCCAAATGTCTTCTTTTTTATTGCATCCCAAGTAACATTATTAGCAAGACCTAACACTTGTATCCTTTTACCAGGAAGTTGTTGAACTAGTTCAACATTTTTGCCTTTTGACTTCTTGCCTTTTGACTTTTTGGTTTCTGACTTTCTTATTCCTTTGGATTGAACATTAGGAGGAAAGTAATCAGCCCAAGTTGATTTTGAGCTTAAATCATCTTCAGAGCTTGACATAGGTAATGAGTTAGAGCTTGAAATGGTTATCACTTCTGCAACAAAATAATACTCATTATCAGTAAAAGGACCACTAACTTATTAGTCAGAGAATGGACCACAAAATTTAAGATGATGAGTTAGAAAGATACCTGGTTGATTGGTAGAGCTCATTGTTTTGGAATTGTGTGAAATAGATTATTGTTTGACTGTATAATGTTGTTGTATAAATAGGGGCGATTAGGGTTTGAAAATAAATGCCATTAATGGATGGTTGTTAGACACATTTAGGTCTCAACCCATTGACTTTTACCTGTTGACTTGTTCTGTTTTTACCCATTACTATCTAAGCAATTTGCTTCAAATAAACACAAGACATTAACTATTGTAAATGCAGTCACACATATATCCAATAACAAGCATTTCATTACATAAAAGGTCATTACATCAAACCTACATAACAAGCATTCATTTCACATTCTAGACAAGAACATAACAGCAATAACCAAACACAAAACAACAACAATTTTCTTAAAAAAACCACACTAGACTTGCTTTCTTTCAACTCCAATTGCAGCAGAAACATTTCCTTCTCCATAGTTGATTTTTGAAAGTCAATCTCCCTTTCCAAATCTCTTATTTTTCCATTCAATGAGAACTTGTCTTCTTTCAAATGTTTTTCCTTTTGAATCAACTTAAAAACCTCTTGTTTGTAATAGTCATTAGGCAACTCAGGATCTAGCCAGTAAAATGTCTTACATTTTGAACCCTATATAGTATAAACAACAAACATCACTAATATCAACACATATTACTTTCAAGTTTAAGCAATGTACAAATAACTTACATTATAATACTGGTGCGCGGGAGTGCGACCACGCACTAGGGTTTTACCTCTCGAGGGATCTCAAGAGGCTTACAACCCCACCAGGCAGTGTACCTGACCGATGTAGTATAGTGAAGTGGTAAGTACGGGGGATTGATTGTTCAACTCAAAGAATAGTGTTCGTTAGGATTGAAATTTATCTACTAGGTCTATAGATGAGGGATGATTCTTTTTTTATATTTAAAGGAAAGCAAGTGAAATCTCGGTTTGGAAGAAGGGGCGGAATTAGTTGCTAATCGACTAACCCAAAAGCTACTACTTAAACTAATGTGCAGGAAAGTAAACTAGGGTTCTACAAGGGAAGTGAAGCATGTCTACCTATGATGTGTTACTCCTTGATAGCTATCCAATTCTACCTATTGAGTTGTCACATCTTTTTTTAATTGACGGGTTGCATTCCTTAATACCATTCGTGGGGGTGTGTACAAACTTCCCCAACTCTATAAGCTCCTACTTCACTCCTACGTCGAGCCGGCTAAGAAGCTCCTAACATGGGATCACTAGAATTCGCTCATGCATTAAATACAACCATATAACCATAGTACACCTTGGTTCATGTTTCTTAAGACGTTCAAGCAAGTTACCGTATAGGAGGTTAGCCAGTTTTCTTAAGCCTAACATCGATATCACCCAATCAAAACAAGAAACAATAGGAAGCAAGAATTATAAACTAAACCAACTAGATTTATTGAAGTTGTCACGCCTTAATTGATGGAGATAGACACACACATCAACAAGAAATCAATAAGATCTAATTAGTTATATACAAGTTTCACACAATCATAGGTAAACACTAGGTGATTTAGCAAAACATAATCAATGAAGAACAAGCAACAATAATAATGGAAGACATAATTAAGATAGAATCAACACACCAATACAAGATGTTTATGGAGTGATTAAGACCCTCTAAGTTGCTGGAAAAACACCTACCCTAACCCTAGAATCGGACTTAGGGTTTGGGGCTTGCAAATAATGAAGTTATGATGTTGTATTTATAGGCTGTTTTCTGCCCGGCCCGTCTTGACGGCGTCAGACCAACCTTGACGGCGTCAAGACCAAATTTTCTTCACCAAATTGTAGATCTTTTCGTCCCGATCGTTTCCTTTTTTGAATCGCTCAAATCCGAGTTCGTATGCAAAAGTTATGGCCAAAACAGTGTCAGCTACTCCACTCGCAAGTTATGATTGTCTTGATTAACTTGTGACGGTTCCACTTTGGTTTCTTCTCGTGCAAGAATTCTTTCTGACGTCGTCACTCTTTATCATCTGACGCCGTCAGGTTAAATCCTGACGCCGTCACTCTTTAAATTCCAAAATCCCATTCTGGCCCGTCAAGGAAAACCTTCATATCCACCTCTTTTGTTCTAGCTTGACGCCGTCACCTCACAAGCCGTGACGCCGTCAGGTACTGTTACAGTATAATTTGGAGACTTTGTCGTTTTCTTTACTTTTATGCTTCAAAAACGTCCAAAATGCTTCCTTTTCCAGATTTCTTCTCCAAAGTACCTAAAATGACAAAAGGAACGATTTAGGGCAAAAATTGATCAAATAAATACGATTTAGGGCTTAAATGACCCCCGAAAAGCGGTACACTTTTCGCCTTATCAAATACCCTTACACTTGAGATTTGATTTTCCTCAAGCAAATGCGCTTTTATTCTAATCAAAATACAAGTTAGAAGTCATTTAACGCTAATATAAAAGTAATTACAACAATTAATCGTTCCCCTTTAATCATAATAAGCACGGAGATTACATACTAGCACCTCACAAGTAGTGTTTAGATACTCACATCTCTCAGGTGTCATAGAATTATATCTCATAAATGAAAATGGACAATATCTCTCACTACCTGTCATAGCAAATAGATTACCATAAGCTTGGGAAAGGATCGAAAACCTTCTCCACTAGGTGTAAGCACCTAAGATAAACTATCAAAGAGGGCTTTACAAAAGGGTTGTAATGAGGTGTAGGGATATGATAAACACGGTTTTGTTGGATAAGGGATATTTTACTGGTGGCGAGTTAAAGATCTTGATTAAT
>LBNU01039331.1:3412-17137 GCA_014162995.1 Artemisia annua
TTTCTTTTTCCAAAAATTTTCTTTTATAATTAGGTTCGTAAAAATGTATTTTTCATTCTCGTAGGCCTTTTAGTTTTCAAATTTCACTTTTATTTTTGCGCGTTAACATTATTTTTAATTAAAACGCGCATTTTTAGTTTTTAAACGTTTCTAAGTTATTTAGCTTTACGTTTTTGATTAATTTAGTTCGTTTAACTTGTTTTCGCTTAGAATAATCAATTTCTCACTCATAAACCTTATTCCGTTTCATAAACACGTGATCTCATTACCGTTTTTCGACACAATTCACTCCTCACTGGGATTTAAACGATCCGGGGAATTCCTATACTCTCCTTGGTGAATTGAGCTCTTAGATTGTTGACTTTAGTTGACCATTTCATTGGTTGACTTTTGTTGACCGTTTCAGGGCCAATCAATAACCTGTTTACAAATACTAGCAAAAACGTTAGAAATAGGATAAATAGGAAAGTTAAGAAGGTCCTCACTTTTATGGTTCACATCTCCGAATTCATCATCATCACACTCAGTATTGATCTCCTCATCCTTGTCAGAATCCGGGTCTTCCCAGCGAGTGTGATTATTCAAACTAATCTTCTCACGACAATGATTGGCAATGTACCATTCATATTCTTGCATGGTCATGTTATCCATATCCAACTCATCGTACGCTTGAGGAGATACATAACACGTATTAGAATATGTTTGAGGAGATTGATACACAGGCTTTGGAGTAAGTCGTCTCGTAGTAAATCCTCTAAAACGAAGATTTCTATGGTATCTCTCCTCCTCCTTGCGTTGATACTCCCAGTATTCATTTAATGTCATGTTATCAAAATCCGGCTCCATCTCCATGACTTTCTGAAACATACTAACAAACAAAGGAAACAGAAGAGAAAAACAAAAATAACAAAAATTATAAAAATAAAAAGAACTAAAAACTATAAAGACTCAAATTAAAATCCTAATAGCTCCCCGGCAGCGGCGCCAAAAACTTGATGCAGGTTTTACTGACCAGGTTTTATTATTTATAAGTGTCTCGTTTACCTAAGGTCTACCTAAAGCACTAACAGGCAGTGTATCCGGTCGTGTGAGGTATAACTAGTTGGTAAAGTCGAGGTCGTCCCAAGAGCTATGCGTGTGGATCCTAATTAAAGTCTATGTCACGTTTATAAAAGGGGGTTTTAGAGATGAATGATTAATTAAACTAATAAAATGAAATAAACGAAGTGTGAAAGTAAATGAAATTAATTCGATATGATTAATAGGCAAGGTTTTCTGGCAAACAATTAATGGGAATAATAATTAAGATCTAATTCTCAAACCGTTATAAAGTCGGTAGACTCCTATGGTCAATTTGTCTACCCTATGATCCTAGATTCCTCACCAAGGTAATTGTTAGTTACCAAGGGTCATCTGGTGATCTATTCTCAATAATAAAAGTAACGGTGCCTCTACTAACATGGACAAGTCTAGCGGATGCGGCATGGTCAGATCTTACACCCCTCTAATTCCGTTAAGCGTATAACATTGGTAGGTGGTCCTAGGGTTAATTCGCACATGTATGGTGATATTGCTATCACCAAGTCACATCTCTATCGGCTTGCTTCCTAGGGTTAATTCCACAAGCCTCTAAGGAACAACCAGCGCTAAACTCTACGGGAACTACAATGTCCCAAGACTCGCCATGAAAGTATACAAACAAAACTAATAATAAACTAAAAAATAAAGATCAAATAATAAATTACCAAATAATTAATTAATCATTACGCCGTAGTGGGATATATTGCTACGCCGTAGTCAAATATATGACTACGCCGTAACTCAATAAACAACTATGCCGTAATTAATTAATTAAACGACAAAAGTAATTTAATAAAACACGAAAGGCAACACGACAATCAATAATCATGCAGAATCAATATTGTAATAAAAAATAATGAAACTTAATAAATAAATGAGTGTCGAGAAATAATACATATCGTGCTAGATAAATACTTTTGATCCCCTAGTCGAAGGGTTTTGCCCCTTAGAACCTACGCCACCAACTGCCCACTCCTCCTTTGTTTTGTCTTCGTGTGTCGGCAGTCAACAACCAAATGAAACCCTTTTATGAATTGATATCAATCTCACGTACATGGTTTTCTTTATATAATGTTGAACTTTGGACCATATCCAAGTTTAGTCCTTCATCCTTCGTTATGTAAACATTAAGTCCTTGTCTTCCATTTCTTCATATAATACACATAAATGTGTATTTTAACTTTGCAACATTGACGAATTCCGCCCCTGGACTTGAACACTTTGCACCCAAGTAATTAACTCGGCGTAACTAAATAATAAGTTACGCCGTAACCTTCATAATAAGTTACTATGGCGTAACTCCATGGCCATCTACGCCGTAACTCCATGTTTATCCACAACTACGGCGTAGCTAGATAGTGAGCTACGCCGTAACCTTCGTTCATGACCTCTACGGCGTAGCTTTTTGGAGTGCTACGTCGTAGTCTTCGTAAAATTATTCCTACGCCGTAACTCGATGACTTGTTACGGGCGTAGTCTTCGTAAAATCTCTCCTACGCCGTAACTCAATGACTTGTTACGGGCGTAGGGCTCATATCTTCAACATTACGCCGTAGTCCAATTACTAACTACAGCGTAGCCTTTGGTTATCTTTGTTACGCTGTAGCTCATTTGCTTGCTACGATGTAGTCTTCATTTCTTGGGATAAAACATCTAACGGTGTAGTATCATCACTTAACTAGACCGCAGTGTTTGTGTCTTCAACGTAACTTTAAGCGTAATTCTCACTCTTAAGCCAATAAATCATCAATAATGTACTTTCACTCATCTTTACCCTGAAACCAAAATAGGAAGAAATAAGAGCATATATTCTTCATATGAATAGAAAAGATGAGCAATTCAAAGGGAAATTAACGCTTAAATCATGGGTAAATTTGATGTTATCATGTAACATGCGAAATTACAGGGTTTAGTAGCTATTACAATAAAAATGATTGAATCACTAATTGTCTTTATTAAATTGTAGATGACATATTACAACATGATGCATCGTTATTCAGAACCTATTGGTTGTTCTAATCACTCACATCAGAAAAGGTACAGATTCATTGATAAGGTGATATCCAATGATATCCAAAAGTACCTGATCACCCGATTTATCGTGGTGAAAAGTCGACTAGGTTACCTCACGTCCATGATAGTTGGAAACCAAAAGCTCATTGGGATATTCATCCTACATGAAGGAGTGCTGAGATGTTTGCCTGACACTTGATGAATAACTAAAAAATATGGTTAAAAGAAAACAAATAACATCAAAAATTTGATAGCAGAAAAGGTAGGTGAATTTGACATTTGATGTAGACGGTAGAAATGTGTAAAAAGATTAACCACTTGGGGACCACTTTGAGAGGAGAAAACCACATCAGGACCACTTTGGGAGATCTAACTTTTTTTTAGAAATTTTTTTAAATGACACATAACAAGTACACGTGTATCAATATAAACTTCGTTTTTTTTTTTTTTTTTTATGAAAATGAACTTTTACATATCATCCATTAAATTCATTCCAGGATAAGTTTGAACCGTACATGTGTCTCTCATTCTTCTACACGACCTCCTAGGTGACTGAAAAGCAGAAATTCGACACGCGGCCAATTGGGCGACATAAATTTTTGTATGGCGACTTCCTTGGCGCTTGGAACTTTTGTACGCAACCTGGATGACTGAAGCTTTTGTAGGACTTTGACGTCAGTTACTATTATTAGTTTTAGTTGTTGGTGTCATTGGACTATTATTGTTGTCAAGAGTCTTGGTAGACTAATGCATAGGCAAAAATAATATCTATTATAAAGTGTGTCGCCTATTATAATGAAAAAAATGAGTATGAGTGACTTGTTGAAAAAAAAAATGGACAAAACAAAGTGTTAAGCTGCCTATATTGGATATATATTGATGTTACATTTTTAGTCTGCTTTCATAAATCCATTTTTTTTTGTTCAATCTTATAAACCGAGTGCTTTATTAGGTTGTATCGGTAATTACTTTACTTTATTATTATTATTATTATTTTATTATTATTATTATTATTATTATTATTATTATTATTATTTTTTTTTTTTTTATTATTGATTCATAGAATTTTACATAAAGTTGGATGGAAGTCTTGACACAAGTTGGGCTCCCACCCCTTTTTGTATACAAAAGCTTATTCTATGAAAAATAAAAATACCACTCTTAGCATTATTTGAGTGGCTATTGGCAATAGACTTAATAATAATAATAATATTATTATTATTATTATTATTATTATTATTATTATTATTATTATTATTATTATTATACGTTTTTTTAAATATTATATTTTAAATAACAATAAATTAGCCATGTTTTGAATTTTAATATCCAACCCGTGATTCCTTGCCAGTTGCCACAAACCAAACGCACTGTTTGGCTACATTGGTTGCTAGAACCAGAAAATTGGCTTTACCAAAACGCTCAAACCTTTATAGAAACCAGGTTTTATTTGGCGGGGATGAGTAATCCATCATCATCTTCATGTTGTTGTATTTCACATGAATTTGAGAAAACCGCTTCTAAAAACCCCAACAAAGTTGCAGTCATTCACTCTTCTCCACAACACCACCACCGGAGGAGTACCAAATNTTATTATTATTATTATTATTATTATTATTATTATTATTATTATTATTTTATTATTATTATTATTATTATTATTATTATTAATATTTTTTTTTTTTTTTTTTTTATTATTGATTCATAGAATTTTACATAAAGTTGGATGGAAGTCTTGACACAAGTTGGGCTCCCACCCCTTTTTGTATACAAAAGCTTATTCTATGAAAAATAAAAATACCACTCTTAGCATTATTTGAGTGGCTATTGGCAATAGACTTAATAATAATAATAATATTATTATTATTATTATTATTATTATTATTATTATTATTATTATTATTATTATTATACGTTTTTTTAAATATTATATTTTAAATAACAATAAATTAGCCATGTTTTGAATTTTAATATCCAACCCGTGATTCCTTGCCAGTTGCCACAAACCAAACGCACTGTTTGGCTACATTGGTTGCTAGAACCAGAAAATTGGCTTTACCAAAACGCTCAAACCTTTATAGAAACCAGGTTTTATTTGGCGGGGATGAGTAATCCATCATCATCTTCATGTTGTTGTATTTCACATGAATTTGAGAAAACCGCTTCTAAAAACCCCAACAAAGTTGCAGTCATTCACTCTTCTCCACAACACCACCACCGGAGGAGTACCAAATTAACCACATCATCACCACTTGTGTATGAAGCTGATGTCTGTTTTAACTATTCCCATATTTTACGAGCCCTTCATTCGCTTACCCGTCGTCTACGATACATCCTTGATGATGCTCATGATGAGGATCCTTATCTCATCAAACCTTCTTCCTCTGGTATGATACACTCATTTGTTGTTTATTAATGGTGTAGGTATTCTAGTGGAATTACTTGTTTTATTAGACGAATTTTAAAAGTGAAAGCATTGTCCTAGTTTTAGGGAATCCTTGTAGGTTTACGTCTAGGCAGTGGTAAATGAGTGAGCGGGTGCATTTGAACACTAATATAAGGGGAAAAAATTTAACAAATAAGTGTGATTTCACTTACAAGTGGCAAAACGGGGGGCTCGGGTCACGGGTTCAGACGGGCACGGGCCAAACGGGCTCATGTTATATTTAAATAACTAAAATATATTATATCTGTAAGTTTTTCTTTAAAAACAATTGTAATGTTCTCCAATTGAGACAGAACATGTGCCCTTAATGCCCTTCACTACTTTCCCCAAGTTGATTTATATAACCCTCGGAAAATCTGAATACAAACTGACAACAATTACCTCAAGTACTTTATATAAACCCTGATGTTTTAGACCATATCACACAGTAAGACTCTGTCACCTCTCGTAATTTCAAATATTTATTTGGGATCATCCGTGGAGAAAAGTTAACATGATTGTGTTTCTGTTCTGCTTCGGAAGTTGTAATTTAAATGTTCAATCTAATATAACGAAAAACTAGGAATTTGCTGGATAAAAAAGGAACAGCGTAAAGTTATAAGTATTGAGTTAGTTTGGTACACTGTTGGCTTGATCCATAAATAACAACTTTTTCTTTATAGGCCTGCACTCTATTGATCAGTCCTCCAACACACCAAGAATTGTGGGGATATACATGGTTCCCTCTGTAGAGTACATTATATCTGTTCTTTCTGTTTTGAGATGTGGAGAAGCTTTCATGCCACTAGACCCATCATGGCCAAAAGAAAGAGTATTATCTGTCGTTGCATCTTCAGCTCCCAGCCTTATTCTTTGTGGTTCTACTTTATTTGATGGAAACTGCAGTGATGAGATTGACAAAGATCATTGGCTCATTGATAGTGGTGGTTGTCCTGTTTTTGTAGTTTCCATGAAAACCATCCTTAACGAGAACCTTGCTTCACCCTCTTTGCTTTGGCCATGTGGAAATAAGAGGGCGAGACCATTTTGTTACTTAATGTACACCTCTGGATCAACTGGAACACCTAAAGGTGTTTGTGGTACTGAACAAGGTGAGCAACACATTAATTTTCTGAATGCAATTGATCATAGAAATGAAATTATATAGTAACTGAATGCTTTAGCCGTTATATATTTTTTTCCTCAATTGGGAGAGTGAGAGTAACTTCAGTCTTGTAGTGTGGCTAAGTTTCTAATCTCTTATAAGGGGTATTGCTTAGTTAAAAATGCTTATATGCTTAAAAATTAGCACATACCAACCTGCTTATTGTGAAGTGTTTATTTTGGAGTAAAATAATCATATAGGCAGTTTTATCCAAACACTCGAAACTGCATATCTCTTTAAGAATAAACAGATAAGCACTTATATAACTATATAAGCAATCCCAAACACCCTAGATGTATGATAATTTAGCTGATATATGCTTGTTCTGGTCTTATTATTAGTTACATAAGTTATTATATACCCATATGGACTTTTTGCATCTTTCAGGTCTTCTGAACCGCTTCTTATGGATGCAAGACATGTATCCCTTATGTGGTGAGGAAAGTTTGCTGTTCAAAACATCTGTAGGCTTCATTGATCACCTGCAAGAAATTCTTGGAGCTCTACTTACCGGTTGTACTTTGGTTATTCCATCTTTCAGTGTGCTAAAAGAAAATATACTTTCCATCCCCGAGTATTTACAGGTACAATAACACCAGTCATAAGAAAATTCCACGAGTTGCTACAAAGTTTTATAAGCTATTTAGTTTTGTTTTCAATGTCTATCTGCCTAACGTTTGTAAAATACAAGTTTGTATCAATTTCATGTACAGAAACTGATAGGAGTATTCTAACTGTATTTGTGGGACATCTATGTTCAAACATCGTTAGTTATAGATTCCAATAAATACATAACACATGTATACCTGCCTATGGATACAATATGCCAGTCCCCTTAAAAGTTTGTGCTACATGTTACTTGTATCGGTTATATCTTGCATCTTAAACTCTTGTGGTTCTATTTGTTACCTTGATGCGAGTCTGTTAAATTTGTTGAAGGATCTTGTGAAATTACTGGCAGGACTACTCTATAAATAGGCTTGTTGCTGTACCGTCATTGATGAGGATCCTTCTTCCAACTCTTCAAAGTTCATATAATACAACGATTCAGGACTCTTTAAAGTTGTTAATACTAAGTGGAGAGATCCTGCATTTATCCTTATGGAATTCACTTACAAAGTTATTGCCAGACACTGCAATCTTGAATTTATATGGTAGTACAGAGGTGAGCAACAGATTCTGCACTAACTAAATTCACATTATATCAGTGTTGTAAAAATCGGCTGCCGCACCTAAGCGCTAGGCTGGGATTAACCACCTAATTTTTGCCTGATCGGCCTTACTAATTGGATTGGTAAAAAATCGGTCAACGTACCGATTAATCGGAAAAAAAATCGGCCAAATCGGTCAACGCGGGTAAACTTTTTTTCAAAAATTAAAATTAAGTTTTTTATTTTATTATTATTATTATTTTTTTAATACACCTCCCGTTTTTCACAAAACCAGTCGACACAGCCATTCAAACGCACCTCGAGCAGTGATTAACACAATGTCTGAAGGTATGCTCATTTTCTTAATTCAATTAAATGTTTATGACACTAATAGAATTCAGAAAATGATTTCTGAAATTTAACTGAACCATTTGAACTTTGAACCTTAGAGTATTTTGAAGCATTTTGTTTTTGGTATACATATAATTTAAAAAGTTTTTATAATTTTATGTATAAAAAATCCAGTCAGATTAATCCCTGCCTAACCGATTAATCGCTAGGCGGTATCCGGCCGCCCGACTAGCACCTAGCGATTTTTACAACCTTGCATTATATATGTCTGTTTATGTGTATTTACTCATTAGTCCTTCTAATGGATTTAACTTATAATCTAAGGTTTCAGGTGATTGTACATATTTTGATTGCAAAAAGCTGTCAGCAATTTTGGAAAGTGAGGCAATCAGTACTGTCCCCATAGGAATGCCTATTCCGAACTGTGAGGTCATGCTTATTGGAGAAGACACGTCAAATTGTGGAGAAATATACGTTTCTGGCTCATGTACTGCATCGGGATACTTTAGTCACGAGATTATGCCTTTCAAATCTGTAAAGAATCTTCCAGAATCTTCTTTTTGTTGTTCTGTTGATGAGAGGGAAAGTCAACTTTTCTTTAAAACAGGCGATTTTGCCAAACAACTTCCTAGTGGTGACTTAGTTTATATTGGAAGAAATGATCGTACCGTAAAGGTGAATGGCAACCGAATTGCGTTGGAGGAGATTGAATATACAATTAGAACACATGAAGATGTGCTTGATGCTGCTGTGATACTTAATAACGCTGAAGGGGAGGTTGCATATCTTGAAGCATTTATAGTTTCAAAATTAGGGCATGATTGTGTAAAAGGTTTGAGCTCATCTTTTCGAGGTTGGATTGTTGACAAACTCCCATTGGCAATGATTCCTAAACGCTTGTTTTTTGTCGAGACAATACCAATGTCCTCATCTGGGAAGGTGGATTACAAGTCGTTAGTTGATGTAACATGTTCAACATCAGATGTCTGTAGTGAGATTGAGGAGGTTCCTGATGGCCATTTTTTACAGACAATAAAAGAGGTTTTACCCTTTATCCTCTATAATATTCCCCAAATATAACAAAACGAAAAATTATGTTTACCATGTAACATGCATTCTGATATCTCAGGCTGTATTCTGGTACGTCTATTTGTGTCTAATAATTATTGTGTTTCTATTAATTTTCATATCCTTCATAATCATAATCCCTGAAATGGAGAAAGAAATTGGAAAGCATTAGGCACTTTGGATCTTCCTAAAGATTAAATACTTGATATCTGATAACTATATTGTTAGGGTTTGCAGAATTAACTCTTTTATACCTTCTGTGCTTTTATATTAGTTTGTCACTATAAATTACAGTGATTTTGAAACCTATATTTTACTTTTATTAAAGTAGTTTATGTAAATAAAAATGAAGGAACAATTGGTCCTTGTGCAATTTTATCAACTCTTATACTGCAGAATGATTATTCTTATATGCTTCACTCTTGATTGATGGTGAGCTTACATTTTAGTTCATAGCTCAACCTTGTAAGATCATTATTTGTTGTTAATCTAAGTTTAGGATGTTTCTATTTCGAAGCTGGTCTTTGAGGCTGTAGGCTGTAGCATAGTTTTGTGTTAGCTAATGAAATAGATAATTCCTTGTTTTTCTAATTTTGCGAGTCTTGGATAAATTTTCATTAGCACATCCTTGTATCGAATGGAACTTCACATTTTTATTATGCATTAACCTTTTTCTTGTACGCTTCAATAAATTGATATTTTTAACGTGAATGAGTACTTATGCAGGCCTTTTGTGATGCTTTGGTGGTTGAAAAGATTAGCAACAACGATGATTTCTTTGCAATGGGTGGTGATTCAATTTCAGCTGCTCACACATCTCATAAATTAGGAATCAATATGAAATTGTTATATACTTTTCCTACTCCATTGAAGCTGGCAATGGCTTTTCTGGATCCCAAAATTAGTAGAGTAGATAAGGAGGTGTTGGGATGGGGCCCACAACATCCTAATGGTTCTAAAGGTACTGACCTGGAAATAATAAAGCCACGTGGTAGGTTATCTGGCAAACTTGGTGAACCTGATGCTGAGTATCATCCAAAAAAGGTTTTTAAACTGGACGCTGATCTGAATATTGATGACACATCTTTTGCTATTAGTCGTTGTAACAAAGTGATGTTTGGAGATCATTATGACATTAGTAAATCATTACAAACAACATGGTTCAGTGACAAAAAGGCTTCTATAAGAAAACTATGGAAAGTTCATATGGAGTCTTGTGTTGATGCATCACCGCTCGTTGTAGTGAGAGGAAAGGATATGTTTGTGTACATTGGATCTCATTCACATAAATTTATTTGTATCAATGCCCAAAGGCAAGCTCCTGTATTCTCAACTGTTATACTTGTTACATCTTATATAAGTTGTTGATAACATGACACTGTTGACTCATTTGATGGCATGAATTGTACAGTGGTTTTGTCCAATGGGAGGTTCAGTTAGAAGGAAGAGTAGAGTGCTCAGCTGCAATATTAGGAGATTTTTCCGAGGTTGAATCTAATTTTAATGATAATTATATTATCATTTTAATTTGTATATGTATTCTGACAAGGCTTTATATATTAGGTTGTAGTTGGGTGTTACAAAGGGAACATATATTTTCTCAATTCCTCCAGTGGAAGCATCAGCTGGACTTTCCAGACAGGTGGCGAGGTACACCACATACATTTTCTGTATAATAGATTCAGTTAGTTTCTGTGTTGTGTGGGGTTAACAGAGCATTTTAAATATCTTTTGAAGGTAAAGTCACAGCCGGTGGTAGACAAGCAGAGGCATCTAGTCTGGTAATGTTCATTTTGATTATACATCGACTTTATAGGGTATGTCAGTTATTGAGTGCTTGCAAGTACAATGGATGAATATTACCTTTTAAACATCTAAAAACTATATGTGTTGTCCAATATGTAGGTGTGGATCTTATGACCATAATCTATACGCCCTCGATTATCAAAGTTACTGCTGTGTCTATAAGCTTGATTGTGGTGGGAGTATATACGGGTCTCCTGCAATCAATGAGGTATAATATATAGCTATTCACATGCGAGGTCCATACTTTCTTTAAGTTTCTGATTGCAACTCTTCCCAGATATGATTAATTGTTTGCTTATATACATTAATTTTTGTTTATACTGCTGATTATGTAGGTTGATGAAAGGCTATATTTTCCATCCACTAATGGCTCTATGACCGCGTTATCTTTAAAGGTATGGGAAATATCTGAATTTGACTTACTATTAATACATATTTACCTTTTAATGGATCATGTATGCAGGCTAACCCATTCAGCATGTTATGGCGGCAAGACATGGGAGCACCCATATTTGGTTCTCTTCTAATCGATCGTAAGAATGGAAACGGTATGTGTTATCTCATCCTTCATTTAATCATTATCTGCACCAACAGTAGAACGTTTGATATCCAAATATAACATATTGTTTAATTAGCATATTCTAATATGTAAGGTTTCTATATTTATTATCTTGAAGCCAATGTTGCTTGTCACAATTACATTCATTAAAATATCATGTTAAAACGTAAGTCTTTCAATTTGGTTTGTGTTAGTAAGAAGTATTTAGAACAAATTTTGATTCACTGGCCTACTTTTGCAGTCATTTGTTGCTTGGTGAATGGACATGTCGTTGCTGTCGATGCTGTCGGGTCCATTGTTTGGAGGGTAAAGCTCGTCTCCATCTTTGTTTATTACAAGATATTTAGTATTTTTAGTAGATTTTATGTGAAATCTGCCTCTCTCCGCAAACTGTACATTATATCTCCAACTCACAGTTTCCCCAGATACTCGTCTTTTACATTTGTGTTGTCATTTTTGGAATTCAGGCAATAACGGGAGGTCCAATCTTTGCTGGACCATGCTTATCTCATGTATTAAATAGACAGGTTAGCTTTTCCCCTTCATTTCTGTCCCATTCTATATGCCGTTCTGTTTACGCTATTGCCATCCAAAATGGCATTCATACTCGCTTATCTGATTATGCTAGTAATTTCACTGTGCTTGCTCTATTGTTTCATATGACAGGTGATTATATGTTCCAGAGATGGAGGGGTTTATTCATTTGGTTTGGTAAGTGCTACATGTTTAAGTGTTTAACCAAAGTTATTGTTTTAATAAACTGAACTAAATTTTTATTTGTATCACTATGATATCCACATATTGAAGTTAATTTTTGATGTTCGAGATTTTTCATTTTACTTTTAATCTGACAACTTTCGTTTTTTTATAACGGTATATCTGCAGGAGAAAGGAAATCTACTTTGGAAACACGATTTAGGGGATCCAATTAGTTCATCCGCTTATGTAGATGAAAACATGCAGTTAACATCTAATCATTCAATTGTTCCCGACAGGTAACTGAAATTCATTGAAGTTAATAAACATATGTCTTCAGTATATATTGATTATTATCAACCTATGTTCAGGTTGATATGCGTTTGTACCAGTTCTGGAATAATAACTCTACTCAGAATCAGCTTAGAGAACGTCAAAGAGACTACTCCAGTAGAGAAACACGTAGTACATGAGTTTGCTAGGTTAGATATCCAAGGAGCAATATTTTCATCCCCATTGATGATAGGTGGCAGGATTTTTGTTGGTTGTAGGGATGAGTATGTACATTGTCATGAAATCGGGTAAAGATTATCATGATATCGGAACCTTGTGAGTTTTCGTACATCCAAGCTCGCGACGCAACTCCTTCATACACATCCTAAATACTATAAAAACTAAAATACTTACAGTGAAGAGAGTTGGAAAATGGATTGGGTTAATAGTCGAGAGGCGTATATTAGGAATTATTGTAAATGTTTCTCGCCGCGTTTACCTTACAAAGCATATTATATTTATATTTATATCATTTTTTTTTTTTTTTTTTTTTCTTCTATTTTTATTATTACTTCTTTACAAAGTCTCACTACGTTATAATACCGTGCATCACCGCGCGCGGCGTTTTTTTTTCTTTAAATTTTTTTTGAATAACAGTCTATGTTCTAATTATATAAAAACAATAATTACATCTATATCAAAAAATTGCGTACTATGACAGATTCAATTCAAAATAACAATCTACCATCTACAGTATATGAACAATGATAAGAATTATGTTTATTACCGGAAAACTGGATTAACAAAAACTTATAATAATTAAAAAATTATAATAAAATCTTGTTTGAAATCTCTATATACAATACAACCTAAGTAGAAAGAATAAAACAAACAACGATAAAGCTACAGACACTGCAAACATCTAGACGATATTGAATTGAAAACTTTTTAAATTATATAATACTTTAACTAACTCAAAACAATAAATTATTATAAAAAAATCAACACGCAATATAAACAAAAAAGTCTACTACACAAAACAACAGATCTACTGCGTTTAACCCAATGAAACTTTATCATCTCGAACTGACAAAAACAAAATCTCTTTCAACACACATATATATATTTAATATAATAT